>BHFT01024988.1:0-114037 GCA_004320025.1 Laticauda laticaudata | reverse complement strand
CAAATAGATATTCTTTAGAAGCATTTCCTGGGAAGTAATTTAATAGACATGCTAATTGTTCTCAGGAAATCACAGATTATACCCAGGATTAGTGAAATATCATTTTATGCTTTTCATTTCAGCATGGTGGTCTTCCAATAATGTCTTGTTCTGTTTTGAATTTTATTTTTGATGCTTAGAGAGATCATGCACCATTGGAATTCTATGTACAACATAAGAATTTCTATCGACAACATAGACAAGGAAAATAATTGTCTGTGTAAAGGGAGCCGCTCCACATAGGGCCGACGACTGCAAAACGTATGCTAAAAGGACACAGCGCGATGAGAAAATGTTTCCATCCATTGTTAATCCACTACTCAAAAGTGCCGCCGAATTTTGCCAAAGCAGAAGGCGGACAAAACAAGGGAAAAGGAAATGACGGGGGAGGAATGTAGCCAGGATAATAAAGCGCGAATAATCGCTCCACGGAAGCCTAGCGGATTGGAACGGATGGTAAGTGGAATGGCACATCCGGCAGGGCTTCCGGGGAAGCACAGCAGGAAGTGGACGTTGCAACGGAAGGAACGGATGCAAGAGCGATGGCCTAGCGGATGAAGCGGATGATCAAACGGAAGCGCTAGAGATGCCTACGGATGCCTAGTGGGGGATGGCAAAGCGTTCAACTGCGCATGCATGGGAGGATGCATTGTGTCAGCACCTGCGGATATAAAGGGAAGGCAGCTTCCAAGCAGGTGTCACGCTTCAGAGGAAAGACCTGCTGGCCAGACCACAGCTCCAGCCAACAACCATGGGGAAGAAGAGGAAGCCTGTGCCATCTGCTGCCAGCCCTGGCAAGAAGGACAGGGCCACCATCCACCCCCTGGCACTGACTCTGCTTCTGCTGGGGCTTCTGCTGGTTGGGCTGACTCTTCTGGTGGCTGGGGTTCTGCTGGCGCTGCTCCTGGTGCTGGAGTTTTCTGCTGGTGCTTACTCTGCTGGCGCTGCTTCCTAGTGCTGGTGCTTCCTGCTGGTGCTTACTCTGCTGGCACTGCTCCTGGTGCTAGTGCTTCTGCTGTGTGCTTACTCTGCTGGCGCTGCTCCTGGTGCTGGTGCTTCTTGCTGATGCTTACTCTGCTGGCATTTGCTCCTGGTCCTGCTGGTCTCTGCTGGTGCTCCCTCGGTCTGTGGTCCTGGTCCTGCTGGTGCTTACTCTGCTGCTACTGCTCCTGGTGCTGCTGGTGCTGCTGGTCCTGCTGGTGCTTACTCTGCTACTGCTTCTCCTGGTGCTGTGGTGCTGCCTGGTCCTGCTGGTCCTGCTGGTGCTACTGATCCTGCTTTTGCTGCTACTGTTGTTGTTTCTGCTGCTGCTTCTGCTGGTGGAGCAGCCCCTAGAACCTCGAAGCCCCTCTGATGAGGGCCCAGATGGCCCTGCCAGAGGGAGGAAGAGGCATACGTGTGAACAGGAGAGAGGCAATACTCCATTGAAGAGGAACATGAGGATGATGTGCTGGAATGGCTGAGGGAGAACGAGTATCTATTAGCGGATGGGACACAGGCTCTATCGAGACACCACAAAAGGAAGCAGGCTGCTTGGAGAGAGAAGGCAGAGAGCCTGGGCCTACACTTCGGAGGTGCTCTCGGCTTGGTGGAAAAACATATGCACACCTGGTACAGGAAGCTTGTACCTCAAGAAATCTGACAGACCGGGAGACCTACGTGATGGCCAAGTGCAGCTTCTTGGAGGGTGAGATCCGCCACCGAGGAGGCAACCCTCTGACAACCCTCTCTCTCAGGCAGCCCACAGAGAGCCAGTCCTCTTCTGGCCAAGATTGTCGTCCACGGCAGGTATTTGTGGAGCGCCCCACGATTAGAGACCCCTCCGCCGACAGCTGCTACTCCCCGTGGCGGAGCGGCGTGGAGAACCCCCTGGACACAGTGGGAGGCAAGGAGAGGTCACTTCCACTGCGAGACCAACCCACCATCCACCCCAGCTCCACCTTCACAGAAGGCAGGCAGAGAGCCAGACCCAGAGAGGCAGAGCCACAACTTTCCTGCTGAAGATCAGGGACACCATCAAAAGCAGCATAGATCTCTCTCAGCTGGTACACACTCGACATACCATCCTCACAACCGCAATCCCTTCAATAACGTACGTCAACCAGACCTCTGGACATGTCTGAATCATCAGTACCAGGTGATCAAGGATATGGATCACCGGTCTTCTTCAACAACCTCTCCAGACCCAGCTGAACCTGCTCCACCCAGTCCAGGTCTGCTCCTCAACCCCAGGTGATGTCACTGTCCTTTCAAGGCTTTCCACAGGCCCTCACCTACCAGGCTACGACTACCAGGAGCTCCAGCAAGCAAAGGCAGACCCTTCCCAGTCCAGGCACAGGTACATCGTACGCCACCGGTGCCACCGATGCCACTTGATATTACGATGCCACCAATGCGTAATAGATCCACGATGCCACACATGCGCATGATGCCACCGCATGCCACAGATGCCACCCTACGCCACCGATGGCCACCCACGCACTCACCTCGGTTCCCCTGCAAGACCAGACATCCCCACTGACACTCCTCCTCCTCCACCCCACAGCCAGCCTGGCCTCAGAACATCTGTCATCGGTCTTGGGACTGACACCACATGTCATGGAGGAAGGGGCTCTCAACATCACAGGACTGAGCCAGCTCTCTGAGAGCTTCCTCCAACACCAACATCTCCCTGTTGTCCTCTCGGGGCCAGGCACCCCAACCGCGTGCCTCAACCAGCACTCCAGCAGCAGCCACCTCCACAACACCCTGCGACACTTTCACACCTGAGACAATGGGCATCGCCTCAGAGTGACTGAGAAGAGTGCAAGAGACAGGGTTGCTAACTTGATGACTTTATCTTTGCTTGGGACACTTGGTTCAATTTTATTTTACAGTGTGTTTAATTAATAAAGATTATCTTTGCTTCACACACTTGCTTGAGTTCTTTTAGTCAATAAAGTCTTGGTGAAACTTTTAGAAATGATTAAGCGCTTTGCATGCTGTGTGATGGGTAAGGATAACACTGGGATGGGCAGGGATACCTTTGGATGGTAATAGCTGTGGATGTCAGGGATACCTTTGGGATGGGTAATAGCTGTGGGGATGGGTTAGGATACTGTGGGATGAGTAATAGCAGTGGGATAGATAAACCTCCAGTGCAAGCGATAGTGGGACTGTATGGTGCACCCTCCCAGGTGTCACACTATGGCCCTTTATTATCAATAACAATTTAATCATTGATCAACACATTTCAACATAAACACAACTCTTTTATTAAATGCCTTGTTCATTGTAGGGCCACTCAACATACATGGCACAATCTCATCCGTGTGATGAGAACAGGCTGAAGGAAGCATCCTTTAAGCATCTAACCATCCTGTCTTATCGCCACTTCCATGCTACCAGCTGGGGAGTTGCACCAGTGTTTCAGGAGGTTGTGCTGCTTCTTCCCTTCATGTGAAGCTCTGTTGGGGCCTTGCACATCCACAGTGTCTTATCAGGTTCTACCCTTGATTGTGCAGGATGCAGCAATAGCTTCCACAATGTCTCCATCCGGTCTCTGGTGCGATGCTGCATGGTGGTGAGAAGTACCTGGAACCTGTTGGGCCAGGATGCCAAAGGCGTTCTCCACCACCAGCCTTGACCTGGACAGCGCTGTAGTTGAAGATCCTCTCTTCACGGGTGAGGCATCTGGAAAGTGTAGGGCTTCATGAGGTAGGTTCTGAGGGAGAAGGCGTCATCCCCCAACGATGAAGTAGGGCACATCTTGCGTGTCGTTGGCAGGGGTCTGGATCTGGGAAGCCCATGATGAGTTTGCATTCCAGCCCCTCCTTGAGGTCACTGGCGTTGTATACCTGGGCATCTGAAGCTGACCCGTGTTGCTTGAAGCATCGATGTACATGAAGTTGTAGTCAGCATCAACCATGGCAAGAGGACGATGCTGAAGAAGCCCTTGTAGTTGAAAATAAGTGGACCCTGAGCTGGCCTGGAGCTTTGCAGGCCACGTGCTTCCATCTATGGCTCCAACAGTGTGGGGGAAGTTCCACTTCTGATACCACTGCTCTGCAACTTTCTTTCCAGCCTTCTTCAGTGGAGGGGCACTGGAGGGAGCTCCTCCAGGTATTCTTCGATGATGGCCTGCACCACTTCTCTGACCACAATGCTGATGGTGTTGTGTGCAACCTTCCAGCTGTACTGCATACTCCTGTACGTGGTCCCAGATGCCAGGTGGCACAGAATCAGTGCACCTTGAGCCCAGGGTCCAGGCTGGGCCGGAAGTTGGTGCTCTGCTTGGTCAACCTGAGTCTCAGCTGCTCCACAACTTCGTCAAACATGGCTGGTGGCATCCTCATGAAGTGGTGGAATGCACAAGGGTCTTCGTTCCTCAGCTCCACCATCAGCTTGTTATACAGTCCGTACTCGGCTTCTTCTAGCGATCCATCTTCGGACCCAGACACGTCTTGGACGCCTCCTTTTTTCATGTAGAACAAGGTGAAAGAGCCTGTAGAGGGCTTTGCACTGTTGTAGAATGATGGTGGCTACTCAAAAGGAGTGTGGCAACAATCCATGGTAGAGATGACTGGATGCTGTGGAAGAGCAAGAGGAAGATGAAGGCTACAGAGGTCTGCACAGGCGGGGCTGCTGGACTGAAAGTGTGATCCAGGTGATTTCTCCCCCTTTTTATTGGGAAATATAGGTTTTCTCGCTAGGTGTCCTTTTGCATCCTCTCGGCATCCTGCAGACATCCTAAAATATCGCAGATACGTTCCCTATGCGAACATTTTTCCGTTTTAATGCTTTGTATGCGAGCTGCATCTGCTTTCATCCTTTCTCATCCATGCTACTAATGCTGCGTGTCCGTTCTGTGTCCGTTTTGCTTCCTCCCTGTGTCCGTTTTCCACTGGACCAGATGCAAGTTGCACGGATGCACAGCGGAATGCCAGCGGATATAGCGGACGCGTAACGGATGATGACGGAATGCAGAACGGACTGATGTCTAACGGACGCATTGGATACATTTTCCCGCTCAAAAAGTTTTGTGCAGCTCAAAACTTTTTGAGCGGATGAAATGTCTAGTAGACAGATGCTGGATGGATAGAGAGTATGAAAAATGGACGCATTGAGTACAGAACGGATGCATCGCTCTTAAACCAACGGATGGCAAGTGTTTCTCTCCATTTTACATCCTCTTTGCATCCATTGGTGCTGTGTGACAGGGGCTTAACTAAGAGTGCCTGGTTCAATGGATATTGACCAGTTGATTGATTATGTGCCTCATGTTAATATCAACTCTCAGAGATCATATAAACAAATCTTCTTTACGATGACCCAACCTGACCCTTTACCTTTGCCCCTATAAATGAGACCACCCAAATAATAATTTGAGCCTGATTATATGTTGTCCACCCTTGTAATGCCTTTTGTCATTTGTTTAGATGTTTAATCATGGTCCCATTTTTTTCCTTTCCCAAATTTAAAATTCAGAAGTAAATTTTAAAAAACATGATTTCATAAGGATGTAATCCAGTCATACATTTAATAATTCTGTTTTGCAATGTTTTACTAATCAGTACCTGCATATCAGAACTGTCTACAGGGATAAGCTGTAAGAAGCAATCAATTAAGAGAAACCATTGAAATTCATAACAAATGATAACAGATAAACAGATAACAGATAATCAGACTTGTAGGTCATCTGGTCCAACCCTCCACCCAAGCGGGAGACCCTACACCATTTCTGACAAATCACAGTCCAATATCTTCTTGAAAGTCTCAAGTGATGAAGCTCCCACAACTTCTGAGGGCAAGCTGTTCCATTGGTTGACTGTTCTCGCTGTCAGAATGTTTCTCCTTATTTCCAGGTTAAATCTCTCCTGGCTCAGTTTCTGTCCATTATTCCTTGTCTGGCCTACAGGTGTTTTCGAAAATAGCTTGACCCCTCCTCTCTGTGGCAGCCCCTCAAATATTGGAAGACTGCTATCATGTCTCCCCTGGTCCTTCTCTTCCCTAGANTAGCCATGCCCAGTTCCTGTAACTGTTCTTCATATGTTTTAGTCTCCAGTCCCCTCATCATCCTGGTTGCTCTTTTCTTTTCTTTTTCTGGAGTCTCAACATCTTTTTTATAATGTGATGACCAAAACTGGATGCAGTGGTCCATTCATACATGTCTATGTATATTTATTTATTCTTCTTTTTGAATGGAAGGCTAATTGTATCATATGGCTAAATAATTTTAGAATAGGGTTGCAGTAAGTAACATTATGTATTGGCTCCCTTTATAATACTTTTTGATATTCGTATGTAATTTAAACCTCTCAGAGCAGAGGAAGTGGACAGGGCTTTTAGGATATGAGCTCAGCCACCTGCATTTTTCATCTATGCTCCTCCTGGCTTGTGAAAGTGGCTCAGAGGCATCAGGTGAATGGGTCCTAGCAGTGGTTAATTGTTCTTTGAATGAGGGGATTGATCCTTTACCTTTTAAGGAAGCAATGCTGAAGTCATCACTGGATAGAGAAGAAGGTTGTGCAACAGTTTCAGAAGCAGACAATGAAGCAATCTATTGACTAGTCAATGAAGCAGACAATATAGATTATTTTCAGTCAGGTTTCAAACCTGGATATGGAACAGAAATGACATTGATCATGATTTTGGACTGAGTCACAGTGGGCAGCATAGTGTTATGCTGGCTAACCAACTTTCTTTGGGATTGATTCCAATCAGTGGTGATTGGGGAGGAAAGATCCATTAGAGAAAAACCCACAACCGTGACATAACACATACAAAGGATAGGAAATGATCAAGCAAAAATATCACTGAAGGAGAGAGTCCCTGACACTGGAGGCAACAAGATATGAGCTCAGCTCCAAGATAACATAACACTTGGAGACTGTCTTCCACCACTAATCCATCTGATAATGTCAATCTGTGGAGATTCTCAGTCTCCAGGTCATGGTTGTCTCAAAGGTGCTTTGGACTGGATTATTTTTCCTTGAAGAAGAACAAAACATTTCATTTCTCATCTAAGAAACTTTATCACAATGTAAGTTGTTTGGAAGAGAAGCAAACCATTTTGTTTTTCTTCCTCAAGAAAAAAAAAACAGTTGAGTTGCCTTTTGAAAAAGCACCTTCGAGATAATTGTCAATCCTTAATAAACAATAGACATCACAGAGAATTTCCTCAACATATTCTTTTCAGCAAGCATTGATGGGAAACACCAAACATTTATCTTCCATAAATGCCACCCTCACTCCCATGTATTAGAAGATGGAAAACATTATTGTTGCACTGTAATTTCTATTCAGACTTAGATAATGTTCTAAGTCATCTCATCATAAAGAAAGTCCCAGGGAGAGATGATCATTGATACGTATTCTACCTCTTAGCACTGGATTTCTCAATGTTGGCCAATTTAAAATCAGTGGACTTCAACTCCTAGAATTCCCCAGAGTTGAAGTTCATGCATCTTAAAGTGGCCAAGATTGAAAAACACTGCCCTAGAATATTATAAGATCAATATCAGTCATAATGTACTCCAGATTGTCATTGCTTCCATGAGAGTTAAAGAGAAAATATTGTCTAATAAATTTATATTTCTTGAATACATTCAGAATCTTATCCTTCCTCTCCTTTATTTCTTTTTAACACATTTAATTAGTTTTTAATTGTTATCATAATTAACTATGTAGCATTCTGCAGTATGTATATATGCATGTATGTATACACACACACACACACACACACACACACACACACACACACCTAGGTTGTTCTAGGACCACAGTAAAGTTTACTACCTGTCTACTCCATCCTACAAACTTCAGTTTCTGGTTCTTTTTTTATTTTTACATGAAACTACCTTTCAAAATAAAATTATATTCAATTAGACTATTAGACATGAGTAATTTAAAATATTTTTCATTATTTATTTCCTATGAGGATGCTGCTGCTCCCAATACTGGGGCAGGGAAAGTGATTTTTGCAAAGGGTTCTTATTGAAAAATCTTATTTAATGAGTTCTGCAATAATGTGCATCCTTCCCTTCCTCCTCCCCCTTCCCCTTCTCTCTTTCCCCTTTTGCCTCTTGCTTGCTATGATATTTAATGATTAATTTTGTGGATATTTCGATGTACGTCACTGTGAGCTACCTGAAGCATAAAATTAGTGGATGATATATATAAATCATGTTAATAATAATAACAACAATAAGGACGAACCTTACAAATGGGCATCCTTCAAGCAGACATCATCAAGCACACAGAAGTCAAGAAAAAAGGTTAGAAGTGAATACATCAAGAGAGTGAAGAAGATCTTAAAGTCCAAACTCAGTGGAGCAAATAGCATCAAGGTAATTAAATACCTGGGCAATTCAGTCATTAGCTAGAATAGGGAACTGGACTCAAGCAGAACTAAAGACCCTGGATAGGGAGACCAGAAAAATAATGACAATGAATAATGCCCTTCCTACTCGCAAAATGTTGGCAAACTCTATCTACCAAGGAAAATAAGTGAATGTGGAATATTGCAAGTCCATTAGACAGTTGAAGAAAAAAGAGCATTAGAAGAATATTTGAAGGACAGTGAAATAGATGCACTGAAGCTAGCATACCAGGAAGGCTTATTGAATACTGGATAGAACAAACTGGCTTACAGTAAAGACCAAATGAAGAACAGAACAGAGACATGGGAAGACAAAGTATTATAATAGAGTAAAAAAATGGTTGGCAAAGCTAAGAGCAGAAAAGTTGAAGAAAGAGACAGAGAATCCTGACTATACAAGGTCAAGCCATGAGAACAAACGTATACAAAGCCAGAACTGAGAAGAGAACAATAGATGACAAGTGCCCTATCTCTAAAGAAGCAGAAGCACCAGTGGATCACCTGGTTAATTGCTGCTAGAAAATTGTACAGACTGACTACAGGCAATAGCATGACAAAGTCGTAACAATGGTGCATTGAAAGATCTGCAAGAAGTAGCATTTTTTTTTCTGCAAGCAAGAACTGATAGAACCATACAATAGAGAAGGTTATAAGAAAAGAATTTTAGAATTCAAACCAATAGGCAATTGCTACATAACACCCCTGATTTAACAATTGTCAGTAAGAAAAACAAAAAAAAGTCTGAACGGTGGATGTGGAGACAGCAGGAGAGAAGAGAAAAGAGTACAAATAATTGCAAATAGAAATAGAACAATTGTGACAAGAGAAAGCAAAGGTAATATCAATAGTCATAGGCACCTTGGGTACAAAACCAAAACAACTGGAGCGCCATTTGAACACCATCAGCACTGACAAATTCACCATCAGTCAATTACAAAAGGCAGTTTTATTTGGAACAGCTTTCATCCTGTGACAATATCTGTAGCATCATTGGAGAATCATATCTGTCTATCTCAGGTCTTTGGGAAGGACTCCATAGGTGGACAAAAATGCCAAATACAATCTGAATATCTGGTTGACCATGCGACAACAATGAATAACCCCACACAAATCATCTCATTGTCTAAGTAATAGCAACACTAGCCTATAGCAACACTAGTCTAGTTCCCACTATTGTCACCAAACTTTAGCTATTTGCTTTTTGTGTATTTCACATATATCATCTTCATCTCCTCCTCCTCTCCCCCCCTCCTCCTCCTTCTTCCCCAACAGCAGAATTAACTACAATCTGTCACTACCAATATAAAATTGTGCTGGCTTTCATAATGAAGAGCAGCAAGCAAGAGTTTAGGTTGTTGTTTTTACAGTAGGTTCATGTTACTACCAACGTGGTAGTGACCAAGCTCATGTCACTACCAATATAAAATTGTGCTGGCTTTCATAATGAAGAGCAGCAAGCAAGAGCTTAGGTTGTTGTTTTTACAGTAAGTTCATGTTAGCAGCCCAACAAAAAATTTGGTTTGTTTCAAAGTGGTACAATTTTTAAGGGCACTGAACTCCCTGTCAGAAATGATATATAAATGTCAAAGTGAAACCACAGACATTTAATGGGTGTCTTGTGACCCTTAGCACTGACTGGATACTCCACTTAATAGATTTTGAAATGAAAAATTTCAATGCTTTATGTGATTGCTTATTATATCCAAGAGAAGTTCCAGACCTTGGTTAAAAGTATGTGTAATAATAATAGTAATAGTAATAGTAATAATAATAATAATAATCACCATCATCAAACTACTATTCAGAAACACTACTGAGAAATACAAAGAATTTGTCTTAATTGTTGCAGTTGCTGTAGCGATTCTTAAGATTGGTTTGAGACAGAATGTTATATAAAAGTTATAGAGTCAGCAAAATTGGTTCTGCATTCAGACTTCTGCTTAAGTCGAAATAGCAGCAAAATATACTTTACTGACTCTCCCTAGAGCATAAGATTACCAGAAGATATTTTCCTTATGCAGCAATGTTATTCACACAATTGTGTAAATCTGCTGTTTCTTTCTTTGTTTGTTTAAAAAACATGGTAGACATAGCACATCTTATCACGTTCACACATCTAGTGTGAAGTGTATGCTTCTATTTTATGTGACACATTAGGTAATTATTGTCAGCGGTGCAATTGTCTTTTCAGTAAGCCAGGGTTGTTATTTGGGGGTTGTTTTATTTCTTGGTTTTAGAGATCAGAACTGGAATCGCTGAATTGTTTTAAAATCTTAGCTTGGGATTTGCCAGTCCAGAAATGGACAGATGGTGATACTTTTGGTATTTTGTAAATGCATTTAAGTGCACATGATCTCCAAAATTAGAGGTAGCTAGAATTAGATCTGTGCCAAGATTTAATGCATGATGTAGGTTTTCAAACCTGCTCCATTCATTCATCAACAAAACTTCTAAGCTGAGTAAAAACTGCAGTGAAAAATGGAAAGGGCATTTTGTAAGTTGGCATGAATATCCATTATTGAAAATAAAATGTTCATTTTTCCAATGTGTCTATTGCAGCCTTTGAAAACCTCATTTATGAAGTCTACAACTTTCAACATTCCTTTTCAATGGACGCTAAACTAAAAAGGGAAGGCTTTTGGAATAGTCAAACATGGTTAGACACTTTTGTCCTTATTTTTCACAGTCTTTCATTAATTAGATGAAATAAGGTAAGAACACTTGTTTTCTGGTGGTAAATGAGGCATCCAAACTATGTATAGCTCTTCATCTAGTTTGGCTGGTGATGATTTCTTAGGTAGGGGATAGCTGAGGGGAACCTACTACAAACTTATGCCACTATGTTTTTGCAAAGTAGCCAGTTAAACTTCCTTTATGATTCTATTTTGCTCTTTATGACTCTAATAAAAGCAAAGTACATCAGCATACATCTTTAATGGTGTTCAGTGAGGGAATTGCTGGATCACTGCATATATAATGAGGAGTTTTTGAGGTCATACCAGAAAGTCTACCAGCTACTTCTTCCAAATTACTTTTTTTTAATCAATCTTCTTATGAACTTGAAACAACAATATTGTACAGGGTTAATATATCCAATTTGTGCTTTCATTTATCCAGTGATCTGTTAAGGAGCAAGCAACATTAAAACCTTCCATTTTATTTGCACATGCGTGTATGGAATTCATTAGAAATGTGCAAATCAATCCTAATCTGATCATTGATCACCCATCATTGAATCACATTCAAAAATGTGGCTCCCTTTGAATATATTTGGAGGTCCAAGATGGTTAACATTATTCAGTTCAGATCAATTATTTGAAATGCCAAATCAAGTCCATTTGATTTGTCAGTTTGATTTTTACAAAGTTGATTTTATGTCTGTCAAAGTGGTTTGTAGCAATTTGATAGTTCTGATGATTCATTTTAGAAATTTGATAGAATCATTTTCAAAATGAATCTCCTTATGCAATATTCACAGAGTTCTATGTTATGACAATTCAAAGTTTTTCAAAAATAATTTGTAAGGCATGCTGACAAAGTATCTTTCTTGAATGACTGAGGCAGCTTCATAATTCATAAGGCTTCAGGTCTTCCTTTTTATATTTCTGCTAGTGATGAAAGCACAGGCTGTACCCCACCATAGATATGATCCAGAAATACTTTGACCTCTCAAGCAAGGAACAGTATCCCCACCCAACTCCATTTCATTAGCTTACATATGTCTAAATTGTGGGTGTACGATCAGAAAGCCTAAGTTATTTGTTGTCTCTATATAAATATAATACTGGCTGGTCACATGAATGTGATGCTTGTAAAGACATCACTTTGAACTGCTCCCCTTCTTTTTAAACATTTAAATTATTTTTTTTTAAGTCACCAATTTCAGTTTATTAGCCACATGCCCCAACTGATTAATTTGGAAAAAGGAAAGGAAATTGTATGTATATAGGTCAAACCCAGTTCAGATACCTCTGTGTAGAATAAGATTGAAGAAGGTTTAGTAAACCATGAATGCCTAGGTGTTTTTTCTATCAGGGCAACCTGGTCTACCTATATCTGGGTAGACTAAATTGCTCTGATAGAAAAAAAAACCTTAATCTCTCCCCTGGTACAGCCAACAAAGCAAGTAGAGTCCATGGCTTACAGGTTAATACATCTTCCTAATATGCAAGCAGCCAGGGTTTGAATCCCAGAAAGGTAGGGCTAGCTGATGAGAGCTAAATAGCTTGAAATAGATTTATATTACTCTCCCTTTATTTCTTTGTTGGGAAATATAAATTTAACATGAATGCTTAGCTTATCTGTTCCATAATGGTTCCTGATGCCCTTCCAAAAAGCAAAAGAATAAAACAATACTAGTCATAAAAAATTGAGTTCTTGAATTTGTAAGTTTTGAAAAGTTTTATGCAGTGAGCAGAATTCTCCCTCTTGCTGCAAGCAATAAATTGAGTCTCTGCTGGTCTTGTCTTCAATTAAACAAGTTTTTTATAAATTATCAGCCTATCTAAACTCACTTTTTTTTTTCTTATATTACAAGGTCCAAAATTGTTCTTGGCTTCTAAAAATAAACGAAGGCTGCAAACCTCAGAGTCTACATCAGCTGGATTAGATTAGACTAACCATTGATTTCAGTATCTCTGCCACTTCATGGTTAACCCTCCCAAATGTTTGATAATGTTCACTAGGAAAAGTCATAGTTGTCCCCATCAGGGAAGGAAGAGACTAAAAAAACTCAAGTTGCAGAAAGTCACAGTGTGATTATTTATTTTCCTTCTTTTTGTTAGATTGAAATTATGTGTTTCCTCCAGGAGGTCATCTCGTATGGGAATCTCTTTTTATTCCATTCTCCCTCCCCAAAGCAACTCCATAAAGTAGGGAGACAGAAAGTAAGACTGGTTGAAAGTTATCCAGTGAGTTCCTATGGCAGTGAGCGTAATTGTGAAATGGCTTGTTTCCAAAAGTTGTGGTGCTCCATAACTTTTTAAGAAGAGGCTGTGAAGATCTCAGGTTGGAATTAGGAAAGTTTTAAAAGGAATTGGTGAGATAGAAAGTTGCAGCTGCAAAGATCAGTAATGAATGGTGGGACACTAATGCTTAGCAACAAGAATGTTACAAATTAAAAGGATGCTAGCTAAGGCATATAGACATAAACTTTGGTAACCTCTAGCTTATTACAATAGTAACACACAACCCTTTTGATAAGAAAGCTTATTGGCAACACATTCATCATATGAAGAAGGAGAGTAATGTAGAAGAACCCCATAAAAAACATGTTTCAAGGAATAATGAGTGATTCTTAGGGTGAGCTTCCTTAATCATAATTATATAAAATTTGTGTTTGTGTTTTGTTTGGGGTCTTGGCTCCTTTAGTTGCTGAGACCATTTTAGCTGGAGTACTTCAATAAAAGAAATTGAAAATGCCATTCCTCATGTCTTGTGTTTTTTATTGGCTTTGGCACCTGGGTAGGGCTTGCTTTTGGGAACAACATCTACACAGCCATATTTTTTCTGGAATGTTACAGGGTCTCCTGCTTGGATATGAAGTTGGACTAAAAGACCTCCAAAGTCCCTTCATCAAACTCTGTTATTCTATCTTCTGATTTCCCAGTCTTAGTTCAATATCTGGGAAAAAAATGTTTCTTTTTCTTTTAAATATTGAAAACAACTAACCATCACCTGAGACACTCCATGTGAGCCAAAGAACAAGTCACTGCTTCTGAAATCTGTACTCACGTGTGCTAAAGTTGCATCTTTGTGCCCTTATATAATACTTCCCAAACCTCCTGATTGAACTGATGAACAAAATCTTTCCACAGTGGATCACACTATATTGAAAATATTCAGTTATATACTGAACTTGCAGGAACATTTATCTATAGGAACATTTACAGGCATGCTAAAGAATTCACATTTTATATACTGTTTTTATGCTTTTTAAATATTTTATTGGACACTTCCCAGAGTCCCTTTATGAGGGAGGTAAGTGATTATAAAATGTGAGAAAGAAAGAAAGAAAGAAAGAAAGAAAGAAAGAAAGAAAGAAAGAAAGAAAGAAGGAAGGAAGGAAGGAAGGAAGGAAGGAAGGAAGGAAGGAAGGAAGGAAGGAAGGAAAGGGAGAGGGAGCTAGGTAGGTAGGTGATTGATAGATAGACAGACAGACAGGCAGACAGGCAGATAGATTAAGGAGAACTAGACCATATATGGGAAACTAGCCCATATATGGAAAACTAGACTCTAGCCCACTGAGTTACTTTGGAAAAGATCCTCTTGAGGTGCCAAACCACCTCACATGGATATTGTTATAAAGGGTAGAGAGCTGGGAAAAGGAGAAAAAAAATCTATCCAAGTCAAGCTTATGAAAAAAATGTGGGGTATAAATTTAACAACAAACAAAAACAAAAGCCCAGAGAAGGGAACTAGATTTCCAGATCTCCCAATTCTTGTAAGTAAACTCTCCCTCCATCCCACTGCAATATAAACAGTGCTCTGCATTATCTAATGATTCATTTTAATTGTAAGCAAGCCTAGGCATTTGTGCTTAATATTGTTAAATTCACATATCCTTCTGAACAGTTGTTAACAGCATCTCTCAAATGCATTTCTTCTCTGCTTACCTTAAGCAATTCTGTGCTATAACTTTGATCATGCGTGTACTTAATTTTCAGTGCCTAGAGCATTTCTCTGCTACCAAACAGCCTCGCTTTGACCTCATAGTTGTTACAAATGCTGTGTATTGGTATGTGTCTATGTGACTGTGCCAGATTGTGAGGGAGTCTAGTTATCTATATATGGTATACCATCTATATACCATCTATATATGGTAATGAATGAGAGTTAAAGCACACTGGGGGAGAAAAGGAACCAGTGGGAAACTTATTTGCATTTAAAATAAATGAAGCAAGAAAAATAAACCAGACTGGAAGGAGGTGGGAAAAAAAACTTAGATCACCTTTCTAATAAACTGAACAAAAAAAAAAAATCAGAAGAAACATGGTTTTGAAAGAAAACAACCAAATTAATCAAGACCTAATCAAAAACAAGATTGTGATTCTATGTTTTGAAGTTGCATTTTAGGCAATCATATCATTAATATTATGATTACTTGCATTTTCTGGGAAGAATTTACAGATATCTGCTTCAGAGGCATGGAATGCGAACATCTTTCTTCTTCTTCTCAAAACATAAATAAAAAAAAACAAGAAAGAATGTTCACAGCAGCCTGCTAAATATCAAAGCACAAAAACTGAAAAACAAAACAAAACCAAACAAAAGAGCATCATGATAAACCCAGTTGCAAAACATAATGAAACTCCTCATAATACTGTTTCGTGAGGAGGAAAATTAAGCTGCCACAGAGTCAAATGATTCTTCAAAACATCCTCTCATATGAAGGTGTCTATTCCCAAACCAGACCAGTCTTTGCAATTTCTACATACTGAGCACTGTTAACCCTACATAACAGACATAGTAGTATTCAGCAGGTTCTGACCAGTTCTGGAGATCTGGTAGCGGAAATTTTGAGTAGTTAGGAGAACTGGCAAATACCACCTCTGACTGGAGATTTTACAGTATCCTTCCCCTGCCATGACTACAGAACCAGTAGTAAAAAAAAACCTGAATCCCACCACTGCTACATAAGGATAACTTTGCTCTAAGAAGTAACACCAATCTTGTTCTTCCAGTAAGAATAGGTTCCTTTTTAATATTATTGAGTGTCAGGCTCCAAAACCAAGTAAGACACACTAAAGCAGATTCCTTTATTGATCCTCACCTGTAGACAGGTGGGACCTGTCCATAGGTCAATAAGACCCAGAATTATTTTTTGCTTACTTTTATGTAATTTCAGGGAAACACAGTTTTAAGTTAATATGCTGTTCAACTCTCCAGAATACCCAAAGAGAGATCCCATACTTTCCTTTTTAAATAAATTGACAAAGAATGTTTCTACTTCGAAGATAGTCTTTCAGCCAGGAACATCATATTCTTTGACTGTAATCAGATCAGCTATTCTTGTACAATTAGATTAAAAAAAACAGAAATTGCATCTCCAATTCTCAAGGACAAAATAAACCCAGCTATTCAGATATGGACTTGTAACCAATAGTTACATGTGCAAAAGAAAACCCACAAGACTTATTTTTCTTTTCTTTTCCTCTTTACCCCAGAGACCTCTTGAAAATCATCTTTAAAATTCTCCTTCAAATGTTCCTACCAAGTTGTAAATAGTAGTGCAATAAATACAGAGGACATAAATATGAACTAATTTACATTTAGGGAAACAAATCATTTCTGTTGTTTGTTCATTTGTTTTGTTCTGGTTCCTGACATATTTCTGACTCCCAACACAGCATGTTAAGATCAAACATATTCCAACTTGGGAAAACAACAACAACTGTACCTCCAGACTCTTTTGTAGTGTGGATTCTTTGGTGCTCTCTGAGGTTGGTTGTTCTTGCAGACGTTTTATTACCCAACTAGGTAAACATTATCAGTGCTAAAAAAAGGTTGATTGATTGATAGATCATAGATGACAGATAGATCATAAATAAATAGATAGATAAATAGATAGATGATAGATAGATAGATAGATAGATAGATAGATAGATAGATAGATAGATAGATAGACAGATAAATTCATAAAAAGGCAACTTCATTTAGAACATAGCTGGAATAGTTGCAGGACTTTAATAAACTATTTGGCAAAGACTATGCAACAACAACAACAAAAACTTTTCTCATAAATAAAAGGACTGCTATATTATTTACCTGATTAATGGGCTGGGTGGGATGAATAAATATTGCAATTGAAAACTTAAGTGCTCTCTTTTTCAAGCTTGAAGAAAAAGAATGATGTTGGGTAAGAAGAAAATATGGAAACAAAAGGCTTAATTTGAAATATGGCATTTCTATATATGGGTGATGCAATTTATGGCACTGATATTACTTATAGACATTTGGCAACATTTATTTGTAAAAATTACTTATTTGTAGTATCTATTGGCCACCCATCTTACCACAGAATAACCCTGGGCATTTCAATTAAAATCAATGCTTTGCTGGTATTCTTAAATATTATTTTGTTGAAAGGCATGCTACAAAATTGCGAGTAATTTTTTAAAAGCCTTGTATTTTTAATGCCTTGTATTAGAAAAGAGATAGAGATTTTCAGAAAACTTGTAATAATTAAAGCCCTAGAATAATGAGGTAGCTTTCCTACATATATATATATAAATATGGTATATAATATAATATGTAATATATATATATAATATTACATACATTATATATTATATATATCCATACAGAAGCCTGATGATGGCAGATATAAGATTCTGCTGAAACGTTGCTACAACTTTAACAGCACTACAATGACGTGGATAATACCTGAGGGAAAGCTTGAAACAGCATATATATATATATATATTATAATATAATATAATATATATATATATATATATATATAATATATATATTATATATAATAATATATATGCTGTTCAGGGCGGGGGGGCGGGGGGGCGAGGGGGCGGGGGGCCCTTTTTTTTTTTTTTTTTTTATTCCCCCCCCCGTTTTTTTTTTTTTTTTTTTTTTTTTTTTTTTTTTTTTTCCTAAAAAAAATACTATCCCACGTCATTGTAGTGCTTTTAAAGTTGTAGCAACGTTTCAGCAGAACTCTCATCTGCCATCATCAGCTTCTGTATTAAGTTTGTTACGCAAGGTTAGTCTTAGTTCAAGCCCTCAAACCCCCAGCAACTAAGATAACCTGAGCAAACCAAGCCCCCCACCGAAACAAGAACACACCCCCAGCCAATCACAACACAGGCCAACCCACCTACCAATCAGAACACAGCCAATACCCCCAACCAATGAGAACACACCCCCACCAAATCAGAACACAGCAAACCCCCAACCAATCAAGTCACAACCCCACTAGCAGTTAAAAGGAAGAAGCAGCTGCAAGCTCACATGACTCTGAGAAGCACAGAGCTTGAAGAAACCAAGCTAGAGATATTGAATTAGACTTCATCGAAACGTTGCGTAGATACTTCCAATTCTACACGGCAGAAACCCAATAACCAAAGATCCATATATATATGTGGATCTTTGGTTATTCGGGTTTTCTCCCGCGTAGAATTGGAAGTATCTAGGCAACGTTGCCTTATCCAATTCAAACAGGTGTTGCCAGCCAAATCAATAGCCACAAAACAGACAGGAAGCAAACCAGAAACACCAATCAATCAAACTTCCAAGTCCAATGAACACAGACCCAGGCCCCTAGCCAATCAGAACAGACCAGCCTCAAAATTTGAAACCAGGAGCTGTGAGACCCACACCATACAGAAACCTGATGATGGCAGATGAGATTCTTGCTGAAACGCTTGCTACAACTTAAAACACTACAATGTGATGTGGATAATACCCGAAGGAAGCTAAAACTAGCACACATGTAAGTACCCGCAAAAAGCTTAAAAAAACAAATATCTGACCCTCTACGGGGAGAAATAAAACAGCCAGATCAAAAGCTATGAGAAGGTGGAAGTTAAAAGAGCGGATACTATGTGACCTAAAAATTCCTATTGCAGCTGCAGAGAACAAACAATGTAACACAATCTGCTTCAAATTAAATTCATAGCAACTTCACAGCAGCTACCAAATGTATCCTGAAAAAGAACAGAGATAGCTTTACTCAGAAATGAAGTTTCACAGTAAAAGATTCCAATTAGATCAGTTAAACAAAGATTTGCTAAGCACTACACCTGGAAATGAGCCAGCAAAAATCCACCCTCTTACTTTTGATAAGATAAAACAAACTTACAACTTGGAGAAGCTGAAACTGAAACCACTTACAAAAATTGAAAAAACTCTCAAAGAAACTAAAAAAAATAGAAAATGACAAGAACCCCAAAACAACCTCACCACACTGAAACAATTAGTATATAACTGTTTCCAACAGGAGAAACTCAACAAAAACAGAAACAGATTCCTATCCAAAGGATTCATTATGCCATAGCACCCAAAAAAAATCCCAAGTAGGAACATATACATATGTGCAGTAGAATCCAGTCCTAACCAAATTAAATACAAGATTGAAGCTACAGAAATAAAGACACCAGGTTTACTCACATCTTATGCACAATGAACCACCAAAAAAATAATTTGCAAAACAGATGAATCAGCACTACAAACCCTGGACAAAATGAAATGAATATGAAAACAGATTGAAAAAAAATGAAATGAAAAAACAGATGGCACCACTGGGACACACCATGTACCAAAAGAAAACACACATCCAACCGCCTACCTCAACGCCCAATCCCACCACCACCAAGCACAGATAAATTCCGTGGCGAAAACACTTAATTACCAGAACCAAATGCCTGCAGATAAGACTCCATTAAAGACTGAACTATGCACCCTGACTGAAGTATTGACAGCCAATGGCTTCCACATAAAACAAACAAAATCACCAGGCTTGATCCACAAAAACACACACAAACATTAACAGAGACCTAGAAGAACCAACAGACCTATGGAACAGCTGTCCTGCCCTATATAAGAGGTACTACAGATAAAATCGAGTTAAGATACTTACACAGGGTCAACATCCAAGACTGCCTTCAAAAACAGGACAAAAAATTAGCAGCCATTCCCCTGAGAACCCCAAAGACAAAATTGACCTGGAAAAACCAGCCATATATTGAAATTCCCTGTACATTCATGCCCGGCCATATACATTGGACAGACCAATAGAAGAAATAAGTACCGCCTAGATGAACACAAAAATAGCAGTAAAAAAGCTTGGAACACACCTCCTCACTAGTCCAACACATGAAAAACCACAGGTCACAACAATCAACTTCAATGGCACTAAAACCCTAGCCACTATAGAAAACCCCAAACCACAGAATCATCAGAGAAGCCATAGAGATTGAAAAAAGGACCTGACAGCATGAATAGAAAGTGATTCCAGCAGGACTGTCAATCATTTGGAAGCCTGCAACTCTCAAATTTAGAAGATCTCCACACCACAGGCCAGGCGAACACCATGGCACAACAGGACTCCCTCTGATAGCTCCCAACTTTCAAACACCCCCCCACCAAGGCAACCCAGAGTGAAACCCAGCTTTGCTAATGAATAGCTCAGCTTGCTGATGAATGGCAGCCGTCGTTTCACATTGGAGCCAAGCTGCATTGAAAGCCTCCAACACATAAGAACAGAGTGTTGCCAGCCAATCAAAGCCACAAAACACGACAGAAGAAACCAGAAACACCAATCAATCAAACTCCCAAGTCCATGAACACAGACCCAGGCTAATAGCCAATCAGAATAGACCAGCCTCAAATTTGAAACAGAGGAACTGTGAGACACACATCCACAGAAGCCTGATGGTGGCAGATGAGATTCTGCTGAAAGGTTGCTACAACTTTAACAGAACTACAATGACGTGGGATAATACCCGAAGGATATATATATATAACATTAACTAAATAAAACCTAATTCCTCATCTTTATCTCTGTCTTCATCTATGTCTTTCTTGTTCAGTCTATACAATTTATATGCAATTTATCTATGGCCTCATTCTCAACAGAAATGAAACAGGCTACCTCTTCAATAGTAAAATAATTAACAGGAAAACAATGATATAACTATAATAGATAACCAATACATTTAAGTAAAAGTAAATAAGGCACCAGAATAGAAACTGTGAGACCATGAGAAGAAGGAAGCAAAGACAAACCACTTCCACCATTTTGCCAAGATAACACAGAAAGCAGGGATTTGCCCAGGCAGTTCCCGTTACTTGATGGCATACACACATACTTTTAGCTATGAGAGTTAGAGCCATTCTTGCTTCAAGTGTCAATTAATCATAAGAGGGAAGCCTCTACTAGAATGTGCACTATTTAAAGCCCCTGTCACACTGCACCAACGGATGGAAAGAGGATGTAAAACGGAGAGAAACACTTGCCCACCGTTGGTTAACGTGATGCATCCGTCTGTACTCACTCGCGTCCGTTTTCTTCCTCTCTATGCCGTCCAGCATCCGTCGACTGAGGTTCCATCTGCTCAAAAAGTTTGAGCTGCTCCAACTTCTGAAAAGGAAATGTACCACCGCCGTCCATTCCTGCATATCCGCATAGTCCATCACGGGGGAATCCGTTCTGCATCGTCTCATCCGTCTACCGCATGCCGCTAATCTGCTAAGGCATCCGCTTGCATCCGCGCAAACTCAAATCCCGCTTCAGCAGAAAGCAGAACACAGGGAGGAAGTGAAACGGACACGAACAGCTAATGAGCAGCATTAGTACACGACGGAGAAAGGAGAAAGCGGATGCAGCTCGCAAGAAAGCATTAAAAACAGAAAAAAAACGTTCCAGAGGGGGACCTATCTCGGATATTAAGCGATGTCTAGAGGATGCTACGAGGATGCAAAAGGACACATAAGGGAAAACCTTATTGCCTATAAAAAGGGGGAGCAACTCACCTGGATCCAACTTTCAGACCAGTAGCCGCCTGCATGCAGACCTACTGCCAGCCTTCATTCTGCCTCCTTGCTCTTGCCAAAGCATCCAGTTCATATCCACCAATCGGATCGTAAACCACAGTCCTTTTCTGATAGCCCACCATCATTCTGCAAACAGTGGCAAAACCATCTAACAGCGCCTCTTTCAACTGTTCTAACAGGAAGAAGGAGCGGCCAAGAAGCGTCTGGGTCTGCAAATGGATAGCGGAGAAGAGGGAGCGTATGCGACTGTACAACAAGCTGATGGTGGAGCTCCAGGAACGAAGACCCCTCGTGCATTCCAGAACTTCCAATGAGAATCTCCCAGCCATGTTTGGACGACAGTTGTCGGAGCGGTCTGACACCTCAGGTTGACCAAGCAAGCACCAACTTCCGCCCACACCTGGACGCCTGGGCTCAAGGTGGCACCTGACTCTGCGCCAACACGGCCTCCAGGGACCACCTACAGGAGCATGCAGTACGGCTGGGAAAGTGGCCAACAACACCATCCAGCATTGCTCGTCAGAGAACGTTGTGCAGGCCATCATCGAAAATACTGGAGGAGGCTCCTCCAGCTCATCCAACCACTGACGAAGGCTGGAAGAAAAGTTCGTACGAGCATGGTATCATACCCGAAAGTGGACACTTCCCCCACAATGTTGGAACCCATAGATGGCAAGCACGTGGCCTGCAAAGCTCGCAGCCAGTCGGGGTCCACCTATTTCACTACAAGGGCTTCTTCAGCATCATCCTTTCGCCATCGGTCGATGCTGACTACAAGTTCATCGTACAACGATCCTTCACAACCGGCTTTATCTTCAGCATGCCATGTAATACAATCATCAACTCAAGGAGGGGCTGGTAATGCAACCTTATCATGGGTTTTCCCAGATCCGACCCCTGCCCAACGACACGCAAGATGTGCCCTACTTCATTGTGGGGGATAACACCTCTCCCTCAGAACCTACTCCATCGAAGCCCTCAACTTCCAGATGCCCTCACCCATGAAGAGAGGGGATCTTCACTACCAGGCTGTCCACAGTCAAGGCTGGTGGTGGAGAACGCCTTTGCATCCTGGCCACCGGTTCCGCAGGTACTTCTCACCACATGCAGCATCACCCACGAGACCGTGAGAACATTGTGGAAGCTTGCTGATCTGCACAATCTCATGAAGCACCCCTACACAGTCTTGCAGAACAAGGCTCGTGGACCCAACAGGCAATGGCGGACCTGGGGAATGGAGGCACAGGGCCGAAACCTGATAGACACTCAGGATGTGGCACAGACCCCAACAGGAGCCTCACATGAGGGGAAGACAGCAGCGCACCCCTCCTGAAACACTGGTGCAATCACCCCAGCTGGAGCAGTGGAAGTGGCAAAGACAGGATGATAGAGATTAATGCACCTGCTTCCTTCACACTGTCTCATTACACTGATGAGATTGGGCCATGTAATGTTGGGTGGGCCGTACCAAGAACAGGGCATTTAATAAAGAGTTCCATTTATGTGAATGTTTGATGCAATGAACTAAATTGTTATTGATACACAAGGGCACAGGTGTGGCAAAGCTGGGAGGGTGGACCCATACACGTCACCTATGCTGCATGGAGGTTAACAAAAAAAAAAAAAAAAAAAAAAAAAAAAAAAAAAAAAAAAAAAAAAAAAAAAAAAAAAAAAAAAAATCATGAATCCCCCAGCTTATGCTTAACCCTCCAAAGGTTATCCTGCCCATACCACACATGCAAAGGCTTAAAAACCATCTCTAAAAGTTTCCACCGAAGACTTTATTTACAAAAATAAAATGAAGGCCAAGTGGTGTGAAGAAAAAATAAATCTTTCATTCATAAACCAAGCTGTAAAGGAAAAAATGACCCAAGTTCAACGTGTCCAAATAAAGTCTACAGGCTAGCCACCTAGCCAGTCTCTAGCACTCTTCTCTGTCACTCAGCAGGTTGGCCCAGTCTCAGGGGTGAAGGGTCCAGGTGCTGTGGGAGGTGGCTGCTGCTGGAGTATTGGTTTTCTGAAGTGCCACTGGGGTGCTTGGCCCCAAGAGCGACAACAGGGGATGGTTGTGTTGAGGAGCCTCTCGAGCTGCTCAGCCCCGTGCATGTTGAGCAGCTCCTCCCCATCCATCGGGGTGTAGCCCAGTACCAGACGACAGAATGTACTGAGGCCGGCTTGGCTGTGGGTGGAGGAAGAGCAGTGGTAGTGGGGCTGTCTGGTCTTGCAGCTTGGGTGAGGAGTGGGCGTGGGTGGCATCGTGGCATCCAGTGGCAGCAGTGGCCGTGGGTGGCATCGGTGGCATCAGTGGACACGGTGGCAACAGTGTCGTCCAATGAACCTGTGCCTGGACTTGGGAAGGGTTGCCTGCTGTGGCTGCTGGAACCTCCTGTAGCCATCAGCCCTGGTAGGTTGAGGGCCTTGTGGAAAAGACCTTGGATGGGAGTTGACATCACCTGGGGTGGGGGAGCAGACCTGGACTGGGGTGGGAGCGGTTCATCTTGGTCTGGAGGCGTTTTGTGAATGCAGATCGGTGACTCCTGTCCTTTACCACCTGTACTGGGTTCCGCCATGTCCGTGATGGGTCTGGTTCACAGTAGGTGTGGAAAGGGCTTGCGGTTGGAGGATGAGGAGTCCGGTGTACCAGCCTGAAGAAGAGGACATGCTATCGCTGCTCCTGATGGTGGTCTCTTATCATCCAGCAGGAAGTGGTGGCTCTGTCCTCCGGTCTGGCCTCTTCTGCCTTTCTATGGAGGTGGAGTGGGGGTGGAATGAGGGTTGGACTGTTGTGGAAGTGCCAATCTCCTTTTCTTCCCACTGCGTCACGGGGGTCTCCATGCGCTCCACCACGGTTAGAACACTGTCGGGGGATTCTCCATTGTGGCACGCTCCACAGACAACCTGCCTGGAGACAGGAGCCTCTCTGCCCGGAAGAGGACTCTGGCTCTCAGCAGGCTGCCTGAGAGAGAGGGTTGTTGGAGAGGGGCTGCTCCTCGTGTGGATCTCACCCTCCAGGGAAGCTGCACTTTTGCCCATGATGTTAGGTCTCTCTGTTGTCAGCTTGACCAATGGCCTCGCCAAGATTTCTTTGAGGTGCAGCTTCCCAATACCAGATGTGCATATGTTTCCAACCAGAATGAGGAGCACCTCCGAAGTGTAACCCAGGCTCTCCGCCTTCTCTCTCCAGAGCAGCCCTGGCTTCCTTTTGGGTGGGGGGTCCCCCCCCCCCCCTGAAAATAAAAAGAAAAAAAAAGCCCCCTGGTGTCCCTTCCGCCATAGATACTTCATCTCTCTCAGCCACTCCACGCAACCTCATCCTCATGTTCCTCCCAATGTTGTATTAGGTCTCCTCTCCCATTTCTCGCATCTGACTCTTCTCCTTGGGAGGACCACATGGGCCCATCATCAGAGGGGCTTCAGGGGCTGCTCTTCCACCACCACAGCAGCAGCAGCACCAGCAGGACCAGCAGAAGCAGCACAGCAGCAGCAGGACAGGATCAGCCAGCAGCATAGTAAGCTGCAGCACGCCAGCAGGACCAAGAGCACGAGTCAGGACCAGGAGCATGAGCAGCGACCAGAAGCACGAGCAGGACCAGGAGCACCAGCAGGACCAAGGAGCACGAGCAGGAACCAGGAGCACCCAGCAAGGACTAGCAGGACAGGGAGCGCTTCAGCAGAGTAAGCACTCCGCAGAAGCACCATCGTCAGAAGCAAGCATTCAGCAGAGTAAGCAACCAGCAGAAGCACCATCCGCCAGAAGCAAGCTTTCAAGCAGAGTAAGCACCAGGCAGAAGCACCCACCAGAAGCAGCAGCAATCATCTCTCTTCCAGAAGCAGAAGCAGGCAGAAGCCCACCAGCCCCAGAAGAGCGAGCCGGCGTGCTGCAGAAGCCCAGCAGACCCAGAGTGAGCGGCCAGGGGGGTGGAAGGTGGCCCTGGTCCTCTTGCCAGGGCTGGCAGTAGATGGCTGAGAGCTTTCTCTTCTTCCCCATGGTTGTGGGGTTTGGCTGGGCTGGCAGTCAGGCTGGCAGCAGGCACGCTGGCATGCAGGCAGCCAAGGCTGGAGGCAGGCTGGCAGGCAGGCAGGCAGGCAGGCAGCAGTTGATGTGTCTGGAAGCAGGTCGTTCCTCTGAATGGTGACCTGCTTGGGAGCTGCTTCCCCTTTATATCCTGCGGGGGCTGAATGCAAATGCATCTCCCCGCATGCGCATTTGGAATGCTAGGTCCATCTGCTATGGCATCCGCCAGGCTTCTGGCTAGATCTGCTAGGCCTTCCGTTTTCTGGCATCCTCTCATCCATTCGGCCTCCGCTGTGCATTCCGTTCATCTGCTCGGCGTCCACTCTGCATCCACTGTATCCTTCTGCGTCCGCTTTGCTGCCTCCCTGGAAGCTTGTGGTGTGCATCCGCTCTCTCTGTTCCATCTGCTAGGCTTCCCGGGGTGGAGCATCCGGCTTCCCATCCGCCTGCGTGCCTCCCCCGTACGTTCCTTTCCGTGTTGTCCCGCTCTGTTATGCAAATTTTTGCCCCCTTTTGAGACAGAATAAACAATGGATGGAACATTTTTCTCATCCGCTGTGTCCTTTTTACAAACGTTTTGCATCCGTCGGCCAGTGTGACAGGGCCTTAACTCTTTCCCATTGTATGTCATTGTAGGAAAAAAAATCATCACCAGAAGCTCTCTGACTGTCACTGGAATGAGCAAGCACTGTTTCTCTAGGAAAAGGTGATCTTTAACTGTTCAGGTACCAGGACATTTAACTGCGTTAGATAGTTACCATTACCTTGAATTGCACTCAGAAACCCACTGATGGCCAAAACAGCTCTCACAACAGAAATATAGTGATACATTCCAGTAAGTTTGCAGGCTGTTTTTATCAGCTGAACTTTCCAAGTGATTTCAGTGGCAACTCCATGTAGCACAAACTGTGCTCATCTCGATGAAAGATGACAAGGGCATGAGTGATGGAGCTCAAGATACTCTGTTTCAATTAAGGATGTAATTTGCACATCAGCCAAGCAATGCAAAGGTTCTCCTAGCCACAGCTTCCACTTACTAAAGCTGTGAGTCCAGAAAAAGAAAAATGGGGTGGGGGCCAGAGGTGGTATTCAGCAGGTTCTTCAGCAGAAATTTTGTGTAGTTCAGAGAACCAGCACCTGACTGGCCCCTCCCCATCTATTCTCTCTTTTCCAAGACCCAGCTGATCGACTGGGTCTTCTTTTGTTGCCCTGCACAGGAGAACGGAGCTGGAAAACAGGTTAGTGGGGTGGGCAGGGAATGGGATTTTGCAGTATCCTTCCCCTGGCATGCCCATCAAGCCACACCCACAGAACTGGTAGTAAAAAAATTAGAATCCCAACACTGGCGGGGTCTACTCTTGCTGAGGATATACAAGCCCTAATTCAATATGCTTCTGAATTAGTAGCTATTTCCTCTTATTTGTTTTATTCCAAGAATCTTACTCTTACACACCTTCTAATAATCTTCAGGATAAAATGTCTACCAAATTTCCTATTTACTAAGGTAGAAATATATAACTGACTATTATGAACATATTGATGATACCTTACCCCAAACTCACAAGTGGTTTCCCCCAGAAGCTTCATGAAGGAGTTTAATTGAATAAGAGAAATAAATTCATCCTGCTGCACCCCATAAAAATGTAGCCACAAGACTGATCCCTCCCTGCCATTACAGTTGATTGGATCTGACAGCTCAGGAAGAACAATAACTAATGTAACCCTGTCCCTCTCAACCTTCAGAATCAGCAAGTGACTCATAAGGAAAATGTCATCAAAAACAGAATGTTTTCAAGAATTCTAATAGGATGAGAATACTTCTTGTAAGTTCCAACATGTCATTAACGATAGAGACCAGTAAAGCTTTTGTCTCATATCTGGGTCTGAATTCAAAGGGAGCTCTCTGTAATTGTAGCTCCTCAACTTTCTCCATGCATTTTCCCAAAAAATGAAGATTGGAGATGGGATGATAATAGCTATCTACCATTGGATCTAGAATTAGCTTCTTAAGAATGTGTGGATCAACCCCATTCAGATTTTCTCTCAAGGACACTTTGATTCATGTCTGACTCCATCTTACATTTGCTTCTGAAATTGCTTTAACCAGGTGGGGCAGGAATCCAATCCACAAGAACTGTAATTACAGAGAATGTTCTCCACCTCTTCAGTATCCACAGACTCAAAAACCTCCAAGGAATGTTACACGTCATTGTTTTTGTCATTTCAGCAGTCCCTGTCCTTTGGCTAGAAAACTAAAATGGGTACAGTTTTATTCATGAAATATATAAAAGAACATATGTATCTGTGCCTTTGTCAGTATTAACTGCTGGACAATCCTTGCAATTTTCTTGGCAGGTATTTTTCCCCCCTCAGAAGTGGCTTGTCATTGCCTTCTTCCTGATAAAAAGTGGTTGACCCAAATTCATCCAACTGGCTTTGTGTCTAAGGTGGGCCTAGACTGTTGTCTTGATATGTTGAGTATTTTCTCTGATCTTCACATGCTCAGTTGAGAAAGCTGAAACAGATTATTAATGCATGAACAAAAACCTATTCACACATTCAAGGGAAGTGTGAAACATGCCCTTTGCCCTCTTCAATTCATGTAAGTTGAAGGAGGCTACAGTAATTTTCAGTTCAGTATAATTAGTTGTAGGAACAAAAAAAAAGTCTGGTTAATTTATTTGAACTTGAAAGCTAGGCTAATTAGTGCTTGGATTGGATACCATAAAATAATCCCAGGGAAGAGAAAAGAAAAAAAAATCCTTGAAGAAAGCAATGGAATGACTTTGAAGAATACCATGTGATTAAGTCCATGTGACTAGAATCAGTCTTGTTTCACAAATACTTTTTTGTTTACTTTTCTTATATCTTGTGGATAAGCACTATATGCAATTTTCAGCTTTACATAGCAGACTGTGACATTCATTCTTATGGACCTGACATAACAGCTGTGAAAAGTCGTATTTATTCAAAGGATGCTGTGTAGACAGTCATATAAACAGTCATATAAACATAGACGAAGAGGCCAAATATGTCATCAGGGGCACATCTCATTCCCTTCTGAAAATGGGAACTGAATGCATTACCAAAATATTAGGAATTTAAAAAATCCTCTATTCCAGTATGTTTGATATTCTCAACACAAAGAACTTGAAGTTGTCAAAAAAAAAAAAAAGCAACTCCATTAGTAATAACAATAGCACTTGGACATATATTGTTTCACAGACCTGTATAAATGGTTTTCAGAGTTGGCATATTATTTATTGTTTGTTTGTTTATTTATTTATTTATTTTGTCAAGCATGTTTGAGAAAACAAGTATACGTATGAACATAACACATAAACATATAAGTATAAACAGGTATAAGTATATACATAGTAAATGAGTATGAATATATAGATAAATGGGAACAGTAGGATAGGAACGATAAGGCAGACCTCCTTACAGACTTCTTAGGAATGGAGTGAGGTCCACAGTAGACAGTTTAAGGTTAAAGTTTTGGGGGTTTGAGGATGTAACAACAGAGTCAAGTAGTGAGTTCCAGGCATTGACTACTCTGCTGAAGTTGTATTTTCTGCAATCGAGTTTGGAGCGGTTTAGTTGGAGTTTGTATCTATTGTTTGCCCATGTATTATTGCAGTTTAAGCTGAAGTAGTCATTGACAAGTACGACATTGTAGCAGACAATTTTGAGTACTAAGCTTAGATCAGATTACAGGCAGCGTAGTTCTAGGTTGTCCAGGTCCAAAATTTAAAGCCTGGTAGCTTAAGGTATTCCATTGCAAGCAGAGGAATGGAGTACTCTTCTTGTGAAATATCTCTGGACTTGCTCAATTGTATTAATGTCCATTATACAGTGTGGATTGCACGCAGATGAGCTGTATTCAAGAACTGGTATAATATTAATAGCATTGGTAGAATATTGACCCTAACAATTTGAGTCCTCATTTTACTGACCTCAGAAGGATGGAAGGCTGAGTCAACCTTGCTCCCAGTAGTGGGAGCAGATTAGCCTGCAAATCTGCATTCTAACTACTGCACCATTCATGACTCCAAACAAAGGGAATGGGGCACTTTCTCCAACTTCTTCCTTGTATTTTTCAATGGGAAACAACTTCAGCCTGGTTGAAATTTGTTTTTTAAAGTCAATGTATATGAAATATGATTTCTTGTTCAAAACTCGAAGGATGTTTCAAAGTCATTCCCCACCCCCTTAGGAGGAGACTTTTGTGATAAGAGTGCTCATTTAAATGGGATTTCTTTTTTCTGATCATAATTCTTGTGCTGAAAGGGACACACTGTAAAATGAAAGCTTAATCTGATTTTGTGGATTTGAAATAAGAAACTGCATCCATGGACACATTCACAATGTGAATCATTAATCATTCTGACAAAAAAAAACATGGCATATCTCTAGTAGATTTCCTGTTATGGACTTTGAACAGATGTCTAATTAGACACTACAAGTGAATTCACAGGAAAGTAGTGTTGTGCTGAAAAGGTAACAGAGGAGATTATTCCACTTCACTCAAATATCATTCAAAGGTCTATGGAGTGAAGAATTAGAAGATGAAAATGAGTGGAAAGGAAAACGTTTATGCTCCCTAGGCTCTCTTGGCAAAAGTGATTTCCCCATATTTGCAAATTTTTGATTTGAATTCTAAAATTCATTGCCTGGTTTTCGAATTCGCTTTACACTGGGAACATTTTAGAAAGTTGCTTTTCTCCCATCTTATAAATATGTTTTTTTTCCCCCACACAATTGCACTCACAAAGAATACTAGTAGCCCTCAACTTACAATTGGTTGCTCTGTGACTGTGTGAAGTTTCAACAGACCCCCAAAAAGCGTCTAAAATCTAGATTTGAAGTTTGTTGTACTTGTCTACTTAATAAAGAGCTGTTACCACTATTTGAGCATCCTGTCACTTCATGTCACTCACCCCAATCTAACAGTTTGTTTGTCTACTTAACAACCTATACCACCATTAATCCTACCCCCCACAGCAACAATACCCAGGATTTAGGATAATTCACTTTGGCCAGCTCATCTTGGCTGACTACCCACAGTCAAATCACTGTAGAACAATTCACTGTAGCCAACCTGCTGAGGTTTGCAGCCATTCCAGAGGTATACACATTTTATGAGTGATTTAATGCAGCAAAGCATACTTTCCTCTATAGTTTTATTGCATAGTAAGTGGGTATTTATTATAGGTCAAAGTACTCTTAAAATGGTAAAGATCTGGGAGTTAAACATCTCTCTGCCATCACTCTTATCTCTGCCTTGGGATTCATAAAGGTGTAAACAAAATCATCCAATGATTCTTGGCAGAGATTATTTCAGCACGTGTTTTGAGTTCACTTAGCATTTTTAAGAAGGAAAGCTCCTATATTGCCACATGACAGTTCTTTTAAATGGATCCCAGAAGTTATTTTTTGAGCATGCCAAAAATTAAATGCAAATATTTAGAAAGCCAGTTTGGTCTAGTAGTTAAGGCCCCAGGCTAGAATGTGGGAAAACATGAGTTCAAGTGCTTCCTTAGCCATGAAAGCCAGTTCAGTAACCTTGGGCCAGTTGCTCTCTCTCAATCCAATTGACATCACATGGCTGTTGGTGTAGGGAAAATAGGAGAAGGAAGGTGTGTTGTATATGTTCCATGCCTTGAATAATTTGTAAAAATAATAAAAGCAGGATACAAACTGAGAAAAAAATATTGAAGTCATTCATTCATCCATCCATCCACCCATCCATCCATTCCAGGAACAAACATTTTTTTATAGGTGATTTTACAAAATTTTAGTCAGAAACACAGTTAAGAGTGGCATGGCGTCCTAGTGGTGAAAACATTTGCCTCCCACTTGGAAGGTTGAGAGTTCAATCCTAGGTAGTGGCAGATGTTTCTCTCCTAGCTTGCAAAGTAATAAAAAATTGCTGCAAACTCTGCATAGGCATTAGGAAGGGTATCCAGATAGCAAATGCTCAGCTCCATCCAGTCACCCCCAATTAAACTTTATCTTGAAGTAAGGGATTACAGGGTTCTAAAAAGGGACTTTAGTCAGAAACAAAGTGTACCTTCCACAGTGAAGTGTGCCTACAACATTACCTCTGAATATTAGCTTACAGTACACATGCTCAAAACATAGCAGCTCTATAATAAAAAGTGTTACATTTACATGCTTTCAAAGCTACTATTCCATACAGGATCACCTCCAAATGTGAAATGTTACAATTTCCAGAATGCCATGCTGACTAGGGATTTTAGCAGCTGCAGTATAAAAGGCATTGCTTTGAGAAGAGTATCCCCCAAAGAGTCTCAAAAATGATAAGCAAACCATCCATCCAATATTTATCAACATCGCCTTCACTTCATCTGAAATGCCTCACATTTGATTCTCTAGAACTCTCTAGATTTTCTTTTATTTTTAGTTTGGGGCATCATGTAACTGTTGCTTCTTTCACAAATAAATGCAGCATTTGCAGAGATTTTTAAGCAGGGTTAGGTTTAGTACTGATTTTATCAGGACTGGAGAAAAGGTAAAGAAACAAGAAATGGTAAAGAAATAATCTTCATTTTCTTCTTATCCTGCATTTGCAAAATAGGTTTGCTTTATTTTTTACACTAGACAGCTATAATATAGACCAAATTATACATATCACATGTCTTTTCATTCAAAAATAAAATGTTAATAGAATGAATTGCAGGTGGTAAGACTTCTGTGATAAACCTGAAGTAGAACCAGAAATAGACCATCTTTTTTTAAAAAAAAGCTAAGCATTTATATTATAATGGTAAACTTCTTTAGAAGTAAGCTTCCAGTTTTTACTCAAATAAAATGCTTTTGGGAAAATATTAATAATCATTATAACTTATTTCCAAAGCTATCAGAATTACCTTAAACAAAACAGAACTTCTCACCAACCAAGAATTGGAGATAACTTCAAATCTGATGAAATAAACTAAATTACATAAATTACATATATTACATTCATCTGATTCATATTATATTTATATGTTTTCTCTGTATAGATACCTACATGAAATTGTTCTCTTGGTTTCTCACATAGGGATAATTATACCAGCATAGCATATGTCTTGATTACCACAATCAAAATTTTGAAGATCACAAGATTGCCAGAAAAAAAATGGACAAAAATAAGTCAATTTTTGCCCTTGTGTGAGAGAACTGATGTACCAAATTCAAGACATGATATCAATAGAAAATAAAATGTCTTGGATCACTAATTATGGTAATTTAAAAGAAAAAAAATCTAAAGCTGAAACAGCAACTATTATTGACTGTATTTAGGACAGTGTAATTACTGAAATATTATATTACATGTTTGGGGACTATTTTTTGTTACTATTTTTACACACACAGAGAGAAAAGCAAATATTTGTTTTGGATAGAATTTGTTAATGTACTGCAAATGAGTTTGTAAAAAAAATTAACTATCCCAAATAATTTAAAGTGATATATTTGCAAGTGCTGTTGTTGATGATGATCATCAATATCTAACTAGTTGTGGAAAATATTGATATTTGTCTATCTGCCTATCTGCCTATCTGCCTATCTGTCTATCTGTCTATCTATCTCCATCCATCCATCCACTGTAATGAAAGCTTACATTTTCATTGCTCTATGAGGATTATCACCTTGACATGGTGGGAAGTCTAAAAAGCTTGAGTGAACCTGAAAGCAATGGTGGTGGGAATATGAGCTACTGGTAGTTGGAGACAGCTTTGCAAGTAAGATCAACACTTGAGCAAAAAGTAATGTGTAATAGGAATGAGGCAGTTGAGGCCTCTACAATCAGGGAGAAACCTGACCAAAAAAAAGGAATTGCCAATCCTTTTCTTTTTATTGTCAAAACTGAATGGCTCAAACATTTAGACAACTTTGAGTGTGAGATTATGAGATCTCTAACACTTACCTAGAAATTGAAATCGAACTTTGAACTTTCACGAGTAGTTCTGTGAATAATGATACAGTCAGAGCCAAGTCACAATGAAGTCTGGTCACTGATAGTACCAGTACTGAAAGAGAATTTTCTCCTTTCCAATTGTGACATGGATGTGACAAGCCTTAGTTAAGGGAGATCAGAAATGGTCAAAGTGGAAATGACATTCCCTAAATTAAAAGGCTGAAGAATAAGTGAACTTAGTGGACTGGAATATACCACTTTAAATAAGATGATTATGTGATTTAGAGCATGTGAATAGACAAAGGAGTGGAGTGACAGTAATACTCCAAAATATCTGTTCAGCTATAATAAATGACAAAGTATATCTATTAATATAAGTGAATATCCAGTGAACATCAATTGCAAATTGGAAGAGGTAAAAAATGGATATAGCACTACTGATGGATGATGACACTGCCAAGGACTTTGACTGAGCAAATGCAATAATACAGAAGATAGGTGAACCAACTTTTTAAAAAGAAAATTCTTTGTTCGGGGTTCATCAACATCTCCTGCTTCAAGCAGCATAAAACCTAAACTTTGTACCTGAGTAATGGTTGGTAAATACATGAATCATAGGAAACAAAATACAGTGATAAGCCAGGACACCTCACAGAAAGAGTGTACAACAGAGTTGAATTATTGCTGATAAATTTGTTTGAGAAAAGACAAGGTATGATGTAAAATGTGAAAAAAAATATCTTAGTCAATCAAACAAAATGGAGAATTGTTTTCAGAATGCACAATCATGATAGCCAGGCAGAAAGAGGAAAATAAATGGGATAGGGGAGAGCTTAGGGGAGAATCAAATTTGTAGGTTTATTACAGGGTGAAAAAGAAAGTAGTCGTCCAGTTTTCATGATTTGTAAAGACCTCTGAATGAGATAAACTGAGATATCGGTTGAGACTATTGCTATCACTGAAATTGGAAAGGGGCAATTTAGGCTATTGAATCTAATCAATAGTAACAAACAGGGGAAAATGTGAAATCTACTTCTGCAGTCAATCATTGCTAGCTTCTGCTAGTCTGAAAGCTTTTGTAAACTTGAAGTCAAGGCCAATTAACCTACTATGAAACAATTCCAAACAACTATTGATCTTGGGACACCTTCTCTTGGTCTCTCAAAATATTCAGTTTTATTTCTAGTCAGACAAACTGAGTATCAACTTTTCGAAAGTCTCCAGGGGAAACAGATATTGTTCAAAATTTTATTTGAAAGTTGTAGGATTAGGATTAGTAGTAACACTAATATATTATTCTTTCTTAAGTTTTTGTTTCTCAAAAAATAACTCATTAGCCTTATTTTTCAGCTTCCAAAATGTTCCAGAACAATTCTGGAGCATTATTGGAGAAAGACTACTTTAAATAAATATGAACAACAGGGGTCTAGAATTTATAGTACTTGTGTCAGGAAAACAATTGGTAAGACCAATCAATAAGAATACAGCTGGAAGAGTTCTTGGAGATTTTCTAGTCCAGTCCCTCTGTTCAAGCAAGAGACCCTATACCATTTCAGACAAGTGACTGTCCAGTATCTTTAAAAAAAAAAATCAGTGATGAAGAACCTACAACTTCTGAAGGCAAAGCTGTTCCACTGGTTAATTGTCCTCACTGTTAGGAAGTTTCTCCATAATTCCAGGTTGCTTCTGTCCTTAATTAGTTTCCATCTATTGTTTCTTGACCTGCCCTCTGGAACTTTAGAAAATAAGTTGACTCCCTCCTCTTTGTGGCAGCCTCTCAAATACTGGCATACTGCTATCATGTCCTCCCCTAGTCCTTATTCTCTCTAGACTAGCTGTACCCAAATCCTGCATCCCTTCTTCTTATGTTTTAGTCTCCAGGCATTTAATCATCTTAATTGCTCTTCTTTGCACTTTTTCCAAAGTCTCAACATCTTTTTTATAATGTGCTGATCAAAACTGAATACAGTATTCCAGCTATGGCCTTACTAAAACTTTATAAAGTGGGACTAATACTTCACATGATTTTGATTCTATGCCTCTGTTTATACAACCAAGGACTATATTAGCTTTTTTTGGCTGCTGCCGCACACAGTTGGCTCATATTTAAGTGATCATCCAGTAGGACTCCAAGGTCCCTCTTATTGGGTTTGAGCCATAATTTGTACTTTTTTGCCTAATTTGTACTTGTAACTTTGTTCTTTCCTGCCCAAGTGTAAAATCCTTTTTCTCCCCACATTAAATTCCATGTTGTTAGATAGGGCCCTTTGTTCAAGTCGGTCAAGATCTTTTTGGAACCTGAGATTGTCTTCTGTGGTGTTGGTTATTCCTGCCTGCTTAGTGTCATCTACAATTTTGATGAGTTCCCCTTCTATTTCTTCATCTAAGTAATTTATGAAAATATTGAGGTGGTACTGGGCCTAAGACAGAACTTAGGGGTATCCCACTTCTTACTTTCCTCCATGTAGATGTAGTATCATTAAGGACTACTCACTGAATATGGTTTGTCAACCAATTACAAATCTATCTGGTGGTGATGCTGTCTATCCCATATTTTTCTATCTTACCAAGAAGCAGATTGTGGTTTACTTTGGTAAGAATTAACTGAAGCTACTTATGGATGCTAAGAGAAGCAAACCAAACAATACCTTCCTTGGTATGTTGAAAATAAAGGAAAAGTTGGGAATCAGTATATCATCTATCTCAAATAAGAAGTCCAAGTAAAAGGCAGAACTGGTTGGTTAATAGTTCACAATTAAATCACAATTTAATTATGCTTGGGTCCTTTTGAGTCTATATCATGTATTGAAATCTCCTCTTGATTTTAGTGGACCTGTTTAAAATTATTATAAATGCATGTCATAGGATGTCTTTCAACCTAGAAATGTCTCTAGACTAAATAAAAGATTAAAAGTCTTTAAATTACTGCCATAATTTCCTTTTTGGCAAATATGATGAAACACACTGTTAATTTAGTGATCCCTTATTTATGAGAAGTCAACTGGATCCAGTGCAGTGACTGTATTAATGGCTTATAACAAAAATGTCCAGTTTTTCTAAATTTAACAGAGAAACTACTACCAGTGACTCTGTCAGGAGTACTAATAAACAAAGAGACTAATAAGCATGCATGGGCAAATTCTGCAGTTTGCTGGACAACAGTGATAATAATAATAAAAAAAACCTCTCTCACAGTCCCAAAAATTCTGATCATGTTTAAGAAATGCTGAGCATCAACCAGAAAATAAAAAAAGGAATAACACTAGAAGAAACATCTGGGAAATACCCTGATCAGGAGCATTTATGCTAAAAATAAGATGCACTGCCACATGTTATCACAGATTCCATATGCCATATTGTTCCAGATTGTTATTTCTATTTAGCTTAAGCAATGGAATCTGTAAAATACATTTCAAAAGAACTGTACGTAGAATTTGCTGCAGCTTCCAATTCATCTCATCTATTTTTTTTCTTGAACTATGATTAATGATTCAATGGAACCTTGAAACAATCTTGTGATCTAATCAGCTCTCCTTTTCACCCTGATGTTTAATTAATATGCATATCAAGGAGGTAAGGAGATGGAATATGTCCTTCATTTCTTTTTGAAAAAAAATAGAGGTATTTCATTTCCAGCAAGTAGTGGTGTAAAAGAAGTTATAGGTAAAATCTGGTAGCATTCAAAGCTTTTCATGGTATTCAAGGAATCAAACAGCCCCTCAAAGAAATGAAGATTCTCCAGCATAAAGCTCCGCATTGTTTTAAGATTCAGGATGTACAAGAAAGAAGACTTCCTGACTGGAATCTAGGACAACTTGCTGTGACCAACTTGCCATGGACAATTCATCATGGCCAACTTGCCATGGAACAACTTGCCACAGATAACTCACTGGAGGATGATCACTGTAGGATAATTCATTCATATTGAAGCAATGGTGGAATAGAATCATTAAAGAAAGGTTGCAAAAGAAGGGACAGAAATGAAATGTGAATGACAAAATTTGAAAGGTTAATTTTAAAAAAACAACAAGGCCTTAAAATTAGAATTACTTATATAGTATAGAATCGTATGCATTTAAAAAATAACACTTAGACTCTGAATTATGTAAGGATTACTGAAATTGGCAGGCCAATGCTAATCTAGAGAAATTGGAAAGAGTTGTATTAATCTTATTTTATTACCTGACTGAAAATTACCATTGGTCACCTTGCTGATTTCCCATTATATCAAGTAGTCTGGCATGAAAGGAAAATGATCTCCAGATGGAAAAGAATCTAAAAGTTTGGGAGGGGGGAATTAGGAGATATTAGAATATATTTGGACACATTTTCTCCTACACTCCCTAAAATTACATTTCCTCAGAATATCAGTTGCGATGAATAAGTCTAGTTTAAAAAAATACTTAGGACAACTTCTAACTGGCATTTATAGTTGGCCCTGTTCCATGGAATATAAATTATCTAATAATGAAACTGTGTTCTATTTTTTTCTCCTTGTTCTAATGATGTAACTGAAAAGTAAGCATTCAATGGTGGCCAAAGTACTTTCTACAATGTGGCTCTTAATTTAATAGACTTATGTTCCTAGTTATCATTTTTTTACTCATGAATTTGTAAGTTTAACACTGAATCTATTTAATATTAAGTATTTTTCATTAAGGTTAAATAAAATTGTCTCTTAATAAAAAGCACAGGGAAAGTTCCATATTATTAGTTGCTATTATTAGTTATATAAAACTTACATTGATATATGGTTTGACAGTAGATCCTTAAAGAGATCTGCTTCTTCTATAATTTTAGTTTCATACCATGCAGTGATATTAAACTCTTTAAAAATATATTAAATATATTTAAGCTAAATCCAAATATACTAGTAAATTTCTGAAAGCTTGCATTCAGTTGAATCAGACATCAATTGACACATAGAGATGAACTATAAGTTATATACCATTCAAAAAAGTCAATAAAAAAGTTATGAAGGAAACAAAATGAACAGAACACATCCTCAGATAAGCAGAGATTAATACCAGACAAACAAACAGAAAACAGTTCTCTGATCAAGTAACTACCAATGGTCCAATCAAGCAGAAAACAATAGACTAACCAAGGAACTACCAGGAAGAAAACCACACCCCAACAGCACTGTCAGGGCAAGCTACTATATGTGAACAAGAAGCAAACCCTACTCTCACTAGTTCTAATGAGGTTACCAAATTGGGTAATGCAATACCTACAAGCAAGTAACCAAACTTAAAGAGCACCAAATATTCCACAAATAAAAAATTGTTTTCAAATATCTAAAGATCTAGCAATAAACTAAATCCAACCAGGTATGGATTTATTTCTGCAAGCCATAGGGTCAGATAACCTGAAAATAATAATGAATGTGCAACATTTCAGCCTTTAGCTGAAGGTGCTTTGGAAATCACTCCAAAATCTGCCTTGCTCACACTGTTTTGCTTCTTGTGGTTTTTATCTTTTGTTTTTCTTAGTCTCCCTCAACTTTTTCCTGTGGAACTTTGATTTTAAGTTTTAATAATTGCATTGCATCTCAAGAGTTAAATCTTCACAGAGCAACTGATCTTATAGAGTTGGATGGAACAGTTAAGACCCTTCTAAATAAACTGCATCTTTCAATGACTCTCTAACATAATTTTTTAGCATTCATTTTAAGCAGATTGAGATATGTTAGTATATGGTTTTCCTAAGAGTATGGAAAACAAACATTTGCTGTCTAATATTTGTTTTCACTGAAGATTGTATAAATCTTTTCTTTACACAAACATTTTCAAATGGTTATGTATGAAACCTACTTGTAATCAAAGAAACATATTTACAATTCTCATCCTTTATTCAAGTGACTCTGCAGTGTGATGTTGGAAAACCTTGAAGTTTTGGTCCCTTGAAATATCCATGGGAACTGGAAATGGACAGGCTCAGAACCTTATAGCTTCTATAACAACTATGGGGCTTTCTCAGTACAGCAATAAACTGACATACTGTGAGGTCAGATCTTGTTCTGTTTTTTGCTTCTGAATGATTATGTAATGTTGAAAGAATTGCAGTATCCAGTCTTATGTTTTATGAATCATCTACAGGAATGGCTTTATTTGAAAACTCTTCCATTTGTATTCAAGATGAACAGCATTGAAGAGATCTGTAATTTTTGCAATAAGCAGGCAATACACTGGCTTCATCTGGAATGAGATGTCAGCAGTATGCAGATGATGCATATTTAATTTTCTTCCAAATTGGATTAGCAATAGAATTGTTATTACAGCCTTATAGAACAGTGGAGGACGCCAGGTTCAGTATAAATTACTTGGTTAGGGACAATAAGTATAAGGTTGAATTCTTAGAAGATGGAAATTCTCTGCCGAGAGAAATCTTGAATTCTCAGATTGACCCCAACCCACTCTTTCTGCAATGTCGGGGTGCTCTAGGATGGCAAACTGTCACTATAATTGCATTTGATTTCAACAACTTGTAGCAGTCACTCACAGCTTTGGCTTTCTGGACTTAATTTACAATTTGACAAAATGCAATTTAGTGGTGAGAAAAGCAAGGTTTTATATTTAGGCAAGAAAAAAAACAAATCCACAGGTACAGAATAGGTGGCCCCTACCTCAATAGTAGTAACTAGGAGAGGGTTCTAAATGTCCTAGTGGACAATCACTTAAGTAGAGGAGAAGGGCACTGCAGCTATGAAAAAACAAAACCAAACCCTAATGCAGTTGCATTGGTAGGACCATACTTGGAACAATGATTCCAGTTTTTGTCCCCAAGATACAAAAAAGAGTGAAGACTCTAGAACAGGGGTGTCAAACTCAATTTCATTGAGAACCACATCAGGGTTGTGATTGACTTGGGGGGTGGAGCAGGATGGACATGGCCATGGGTGGGTGTGGCCAGCCTGATGTCACTCATTGAGGTCCGTTTTCAGCTGCAACAATCTCCTGCAGCCTCTGCCAGTGAAAACAAAGCCTCCCCAAACTCCATTTTTGCTGACAGAGGGCTGCATAGGCTGTCACAGTCAAAAATGGAGCCCAGTGGGGCCACAAATGGCCTCCCCAAGCTCCATTTTCAGTGGCAGAGCCACCACGGGCTTGTCCTTCACTATTTCCAGGGCAGCCCCATGGGCCAGATCTAAGTACTCTGTGAATTGGATCTGGCCCGTGGGCCTTGAGTTTGACACCCCTACAAAGAGTGCAGAGAAGAGCAACAAAAGGGACTGGTGGCTAAAGCTTTTGATGAACAGTTGCAAGAACTATGTTCAGCCTAATGAAGAAAAGGACTATGGGTGATATCATAGTAGTATTTTTTTCTTAATATTGCCAGTGTTGACATTCCAATCTCCAACTACAAGGAGCATACTGTATATTGAATATTCTGTGAACTTTAAACTGAATTTAACCATAGAACTCATCAACCTCCCTTTCTTCTGCATCAATGGTTGGACTATAAACTTGGATTATACTCATAAGTGTTCATTAAATCTAATTAATTGCATTGTTTTCCATTATTGTTCTTATTATACCCTTCATATAAAAGAGGTGACATTCATTCTCTGTTTTTCATGACTTGAACAGGAAACAATGTGAACTTCTAATTAAAAGTGTCCAATTCTATCTTCATATGCCTAAGATGTAGTTGATTCATTTCCTCCTTCCTGTGTTGAGCTTTTCCATATTCATGCTTCTTATATGCCATGTTCCCACTTTTATTCTCTTTTTGAAGCTTTGGATTTCTTTTTCCTGCGTGGCAACATCAGAAATTAGATCATCCCAAAGGCTTCAAGCTAGACATGTCCTAAGCAATATAAATATTCAGAAAGATGCTTACTAAGTAGCATTTTGAGTGCCATCTGACTTGAGAGGCCTATCATCTTACACTATATCATTACTTTTTCTTGTCTACCATGTGGTTTTTCTTGGTAAAAAATGCAAGAATGTTTCCCACTGTGTTCTTCTACATAGCATGAAATAGTATCTCTGCCATTGTGAATAAAGTGATCAACTGCCACTAGCATCTTCCTCAGTGGTGGGTGCAACCAGTTTAGCAACCAGTTCTGTGAGCGCACGTGCTACTTTTGAACATCTAATGTGCTTGTGCGCAGCCTTCAAAATACAGCAATTTTAAGCTCAGCTGCTTACCTTCTAGGACAGCCCCAGTAAGTAGAACAGCTGATGTGCTGAAATCAGCTGTGCTGCATGACTCAGATGAGACAGAAAGAAGGAAAGATAGGACAAGATACAGCAGGGGTAGATGAATATAGCCAGCTGCTGGTCGGAACTACCAGTTTGCTAGAACCGGTTCGAACAGGCAGCAACCCACCTCTGATCTTCCTATATTGCTACTGACCATAGGTTCCTGCTTGGTATAGAACAGAGGTGTCAAACTCATGTCGTTACAGCAGCATCACGTGAAATATTAGGACAATTTTCCCCTTTGCTAAACCAGGTATGGGCATGGCCAGCACATGAATTTGACAGCCCTGGTTTAGATAGGCAGTTGAGATGAACTTCACACCCTGGATGATCGTGCTGAGAGTTTATACCAAGAACCACTTTGGTGTAGTGGGTTAGCTGTCAGCCTAGAAAACAGGAGGCAGTGAGTTCTAGTTCTGCCTTGGCAAGAATCCTGGCTGGATGACTTTGGGCCAGTCATGCTCTCTGTTGTGTTTGCGGAGAATGAGACTGGAAACCAGCGTAACTTCAGCTCTTTTATTTCATGCAGAAAGTCTGTCTGAATCAGGAACCGTGGCAGCTCTTTTTATAGCGTGGCTAGTGGCCAATGATGGCTACTTGTTTTTCCCGCTGCTGAGTCGGCCAATCATAGGTAAGCTATTATCGGCCAATCAGCGTCAAGACAGGAACCAATGAGCTTCTAATATTTCTTAACCAATAGGAATAGATTATTAGAAGTATGTTAATATGGAACACTCTCCCAGCCCAATCTACCTCATAGTCTTGTTGTTGTTGTAGGGGAGAAAGGAAGGAGAATTGTGTGTCAAGATAAAAACTGATTAAATAAAAAAATACATCCTTAGCACAGATACTGTTTGTTCTTCCCAGTAACATTCGCCTGCCAGTTTGTGAGGAGAGAGATTATCAAACTGATACTAAATAAATAATAATTATGACAGCTATGATTCTAACCCAGATAGCCCATGATATTTCAGTTCTGTTATACAATATCTATTAATATCAGTTCAATGGAAATGAAAATAGGAATGGCTTTCTGAAATTTTCAATTAGACTTTTTTCCCCACAAAATGCAAGGCAGCTGGAACATTCTATGTAAAGAATGAGACATTTCTCATCTATGTAAAGATGAGACATTTCTTGCGAGTCCAAATGCTGTCCCAATACTGGATGTGCTTTGAGCATAAAATACCAAGCTCAAAAGAACTGCTTTGCCAGAAGTGATCTGATGATGTCCCATCTATTTTTCTAAGCCTAAAACCTCTATCTTCAAGCTGAAAATGGGAACTTTCTATTTAAACTGTATTACATTTTACTCACCATTCTTAGCCATTTTACACTTCTGAATTGGCAGCTACTGAGGGATATTTAAAAAAATGTCATCCAAATCATTTAAGCTTCAACCCCATGTGGTATTCAACCACTGAACAGAGAAAAAGATCATGTTCAACAGGTTTTGATATTTAAGTTAAATCAGAATTTAAGTTAGTCAGTTAATTGTGGCATTACCAAGAAAAACTAAGGGGGGACAGATTTAAATACTTGCATAGAGAAGTATCAAGAAATACCAGAGTTACAAGTTCAACTGCAAAGCCATCAGATACCTACAAGGCTATGACAAACCTTTTCTGTGTTGTTGCCAAAAACCATACATATCTTGAAGGGGAGTTCTACTTACCCCTTCTATACTAGCTAGACTCTTTTTCACTGATAATTCTTATCTGTTTCTTTGGCCACTCCAACCAGAACCAATCCTGAGCTACTAAAGAGTTCAATAATGGGGAGAGTAAAGATTTCCTGCTTTGCTTTATTTGCCCAAATGCTGCAAGTTCTCATTCTTGCTAAAAAATAAATAAATGGCAGTATAACAGCCAATAATCAGGAGTCATTCAAACTTGAGTAACATAAATAGTGGATCCTAAGCTGTTTAAGGTCTTGTTAGATGGGCTATAGAAAGAGAGGAGAACCTGTGGCTCTACAAATATTGGTAACCTGTAAATCCCAGCTGTGTAACCAGCAAAACCATTGTCATGGTGCCTTCTGGATGTCTGTATTCTTCCAATGTAACCAATAGCAACAGACTGTGAGCATTATAATACAAAATATGTGGAGGACACCAATTTGACGATGCCTACATGCATTGAGATTCCAATACCCTTGAATAGCTTAAGAGACAATTAGGACAGCACAATTAGTTTCAGCTCCCTCTCTCTAGTTAGCATCTACCAGAATGCTGGGGCTTACGGTTCAGCAACAAAAGGAGACTGCATGTGTCTTGCCCCTGAAGTTTGAGCTTGTAGCATATACAAAAGTCGCTCACCTTGGCCACTGTTGGGTTCTTCTTTGACTATTGTTCTGCAGCAGAATCACTTCCTTGGATGTGCCAATTTCAAGGGTCACTTAGACACCACTGCCTTATCTGAATGCAGTATTACAGACAGTGAGAATTTAATGAAAGCTTTTGAGAGGGACAAAAAGAAAAGAGAACGAAGTGCCTTTCAATCTTGACAAAAACAGTTGAATGGTTTCAACAGCTCTATTCTATTCTTATTTGTGCTATTGATACATTCCCTCAATTGTTCTGTGTTCCTTCCTGTAAGTGTTCTGTTTATCTCCACTTTAAATACTTTTTTTGTGTATATACACTCTCCTGTAACATATTGAGGCTTTTTGTCCAAAGTCAAGTTCGGTGTTAAAATGAGTGGAGGAAAAAAAATTAGAATACTGAACAGAGTATATCCTCAATCCTAGGTGAATGTATAGAAGATTTCTAATTCAGAAAAAATAACAAGTTAAACTCTTTAAAACAATGGCAACAACAACCAGGATAGGACCTGGTTAATTAGTATGGAAGCATTATTCTGACTGTATAACATTAAAGAAATTGCATAGTTTGCAAGAAAAGACACATATACTGTAGAATTTATTCAAATATTCCTTCAAATGTGCTCTGTGTGTTGTATATTCTCTTAATCTTTCATTCAAGATAGTCATGGCAGTTGCACTTATTAGCTATTGCCTCTTCTCCCCCACATCTATATCTATCTGTATCTATATCATCTATATCTATGTCATCTATATCTATATTTATCTATCATACATCCGTCCCTCCATCTGTCCATCCGTCCATCTGTCCATCTGTCCATCTGTCCATCTGCCTGTCTGTCTGTCTGTCTGTTAAGAATAAGTCTCTTTGAAGGAAATTAGACTTTTGAATTGATATTGAATAAAGCTATGTACACATTCACCAAGTTTGTGGTTTTGGTCTAAAAAAGGTGTGTGTGTGTGTGTGTGTTTCTAGTGTTCCTATTTCCCAGTAAAAAAAGCTAATGCTTTTGTGTTAATATCATAAGCCATCCAGAATCATTTTGATGTGAGATGGGTGGCAAAATTAATAAATATTTATTTATTGGGGAATCTTCTGAGTAAAAGAGACTGACATCAGGTGAATATTTTAAAATGTAAGCATCATTTTTCTTGGTGGTGGTAGTGCTGCTATTATAGTATACATACATAACATATTATAAACATGCAGCCTGTGAATAGATGATATACTTTTGCTGTCTCACCAAACTAAATTATGTGATTGTTTGCTCTGAATGTCCCTGATGACATTTGAAGCTCATTTTGGACATTTACATAAGCCCTTTGGCTTGTGTTACACTTACTGTACTATTTTCTGATTTGGTAGCAGTAGAAACAACAATATAACAAGTAAAGGTTATTTTTGAAATCTTACAGGTTCCTTTGCCTTTTCAACCTTTGAGAGGTCAGAAATCTTATTAGAGCTTGAATGCTTTCAAGATGTTTAGATTGGACAGGAATTCCCTGAATCAAGCGAGGCCAGAACACAGGCTTGAAGAAGTGTAATATTTTCCATATGTGGTGATACTATAATGCAGCTCTTTCATTTTAAGGTAAAGATTTATTCCAGATTTTAATTAGTTTTCTTGCATTATCAGTCCACTAGGAAATTTGTCTGGCACTCTATACAAATTCACTGCGTAACAAGAAATTCAACTGCTAAATTTAAACAATTTCTTTCTAATCAAAGTAGATATTATATAACCCATGTGAATTTGGGTTCTTTGTTCATGAGTCCCATGCAATGAAGCCACTGTAGTGCATATGCTGTGCTATAAATCAAGGTCTGAATAACTATGATAGCAGAAGGTTGTAGAAGGTTAAAAACATAGGAATCCTGTGCTCTGAATAAATCTTTAGCTCTTTCTTTTCTCAAGAAAAAAACATGTCTCCAGCAGTGGTGGGATTCATTTTTTTTAACTACCGGTTCTGTGACCGTGGCTTGGTGGGCCTGGTAGAGGAAGGATACTGTAAAAAACTCCAGTCAGAGGTGGCATTTGCTGGTTCTCTGAACTACTCAAAATTTCCACTACTGGTTCTCCAGAACAGGTCAGAACCTGCTGAATACCACCTCTGGTCTCCAGGAAGCACAAGTAAAATTTTAAATGGATCTTATTTTTTTAATTATTTTTATTCGTTTGGTTTTTTTTTATACTTTGATCCAGTTAGGTAGTAATATCTGCCTGGTTTTGTGTGAAATTAAAAACCTAAGCAAAATCTGATTAGGACTTGGACAGGGGCATAATCTATGTTATAGATTATGCTAGGAAATAATAAAGCAAGAAAACAAACTTGCTTGACAAAAGAAAATCATTTTCATCATATTTTTTCTCATTTTCTTTTATTTATTCACTTCTTTCTACTCTGGAGAATACTGAAGGTGGCTAACAAAATTTAAAACAAAACAGAAAATATCCCATTAAAAATGCAAATTAAATTGGAGGTAGCAAGAAAATCAAAAGATTCCTTCCCAGGTTTAATTCGCTGTCTGTGAATTACTGAATAGAGTAGAAACTTCTAGAGAGCCATTAAGGGCTTTATGAATCAGCAACAGCCCTTGGAATTTTATTTAGAAATATATTGTTAGCCAACAAGAGCCAAGAGAAGAGATGTATGTTTGTGCCAGAACACCTGTCACCCAAACTCATGAAGACATCTTCATTTTAAGCTAGTCTACAAAAGATACTTATAGGTGTGGATATATCATCCTTCTTCTCCTCCTTCTCTTCCTCTTCTTATTCCTCCTACTACTACTATTTGTACTACTTTTTGCATTATTATAAAGCTACATTTACAATAAATATTGCTGTAGATATGGTAGGTTATACCAAGTCATATTGGTTTTGTTAATGCAATACACACACAAACCTCAGCTTTGTTATCCTCATTAACATTTGTTCTCCTTTATTAATATAAGGACAAACTCATAATCAGAATTCTTTTTTTTTATAAAAGCTCACTTGATTTGGAAAGTTAAATGTAGCCTATTTATGCCTATTTCTTTCAATAAAGAGTAGAAAAGTCACTTGTTGCCTTTTCATTTGAAAATCAATGGTTCATTTGTAACAAGTTTATTTGCATCATCATTACTAGGCCATTTGGATTCTATTCTAATGTGAGGATGGTTTTTTTTGTTTTGGGTTTTGTGTGTGTGTGTGTGTTTCTTAATGTTTATACAATTCAATGAAACTGTTGGAATCCCTACAGTTTTTTCTCTCCCCTAAATCACATACCCTCAGGCAGTAAAAATAAGAGATTGAGCAGGAATATTAATTATCCTGCACTGTAGTAAGATAGATAGAGTAGAATAGAGCATTTTTCCATCCCAGTAACTGATAACATTCTCATAGATAGGCATTCCCATCTTCAAAGCTGTTTTTCCAAATGATGAAGACAGAATCCAAATGACGAAGGCAACATCATGCTGTCATGATACAAGTTCTGGTCCTTGGTTATATGCATCCTGACACATGTACAAATGGGGTGGAGCTTGTATTGCAATGTCACAATTAACATGGTAAGGCATTTGGAATACTGCATCCAGTTTTCGATGAGACTCTAGAAATAGTGCAGAGAAGAGCAACAAAGATGATTAGGGAACTGGAGGCTAAAAGACATAACGTACAGTTGCTGGAATTGGATATGTCTAGTTTAATGAAAAGGACTAGGGTGACATGATAGCAGTGTTCCGATATCTCAGAGGTTGCCAAAAGAAGAGGGAATCAAGCTATTATCCAAAACACCTGAGGGCAGGGCAAGAATCTATGGATAGAAACTAATCAAGGAGAGAAGCAACCTAGAACTAAGAAGAAATTTCCTGGCAGTTAGAATAATTAATCATGGAACAATTTGTTTCCAGAAGTTGTAAATGCTCCAACACTGGAAGTTTTTAAAGAAACTATTGGACCAACATTTGTCTGAAATGTTATGGGGTTTCCTGCCTAAGGAGGGGATTTGATTTGAAGACTTCCAAGGTCCCTTCCAACTCTGTTATTCTATTCTATTCATCATTGCTCCCCTTTGGTTCACATCAGACATCGTGAAATAGTTAAACCTGTCCTCGTTAGTGTCATGTTGGCAGAATGATGAATTATGACCCTAAAACCCTTGATGACTTGCTAATGCACAAGCAACTTCAGAAGCAGCCGAAGCAACTTGGAGAGCAGCAATAATAGAACTAATAAAGATCTTGGTTCTAAGAGTACCAGAAATCAAGGCAATATTAGTAATCAAGAATTGCCTTAAATGTACAGAGTAGTTTATGATATTTCTTTCTTTCTTTTTAATACAAGGTCAATGAACAGGGCAAGGCAAATTAGAAATTATACAACAGTAGAGGAAGACAAGGACTATGATAAGACAGCTGAGGAGACCACTGTAGATCCCTATGATTAATTGGATTTTTCCTCCAGACAAAAGATGATAGCTTCAAATGAAAGGAAAGCGAAGGAAGCAGAATGAAAGGAAAGGAAAAAGAAAAAGACGATTTTAATGAAAGTTCTTGGTGATCCCAAATTGAATAACATCATATTATAAAATGAACTATGGCATCTCATACTGCCAATTTCCATTATATGATTTCCATGTAATAGGGCACTGAATATAAGGGAACAAGATGCAAGACTGATATTAAAAAAAAAACAGTGAACAAATTTTCCTGATCAAGGCAAGTTTCAACTAGCTTAGTATTCTCTCTATATCTGCCTAGAGCTTAAGAAGCTCACCAAGAGGAGATAGCATGGTAGGATTCACCAAATCTTTGTTTCTAGAGCAACTGGTTTAATACCCACAAATATTGTTCTGACCCAACCTTAATAGAACCAGGAAACAGACTCTTTGTCCCGAAAAACCCTTCTTTATTTAGTTACTGTGAATTTATGGCATTCAGACATAGAAAATTCTAGGCAATAATTCTTCAAAGGGTTAACTGAAGTACAGACCTTATCAATTTGTTGGATAATTGCCAGGCCAGGAACTTCCAGCCACAAAGCTGTAAATTAAACTCTCTCAAGCAGTCTCTGAGACACAAACTACAATGAGCAAATCTTCTGAAAGAAATCCGAACAGTTGTCTCCCACAATACCACTCCCCTTTTGCTTCTATTTATTCCCCAGAAAGGGGCTATTCAGTATTCAGGTGTGCTTTTCTTCCTGAGTTGGCTCCTGGTCCTCAGTTGTTCTCTTCTGACAGCTCTGCACATATGTGCATCTGGAACAGGCCCCAGCTGTTCTTCTTTCCCACTTATCTCCAACTCCAAAGGCAGCTGGAAAATGTTGGATAGTCCTGGCTCCATCTCTGCTTCTAACACAGAGCATCTATCAGCCTTCCCCAGACTCCCCAACCCCCTCATCGTCCAAGTCTCCCACCAGCTCCGCTGGCAGCTGGTGGGCCATAACAAATATATATACATATTCCCACCCTACATGGGCCAGGGTGGCACAATGGTTAAAATGCATTATTGTCTAACAGCTGACAGCTGTTCAATCCTGACTAGTTCAAGATTTACTCAATCTTCCATCCTTCCAAGGTTGGTAAAATGAGGATTGTTGGAGATAATATGCTGACTCCATAAACCACTCAGAGAGGGCTGTAAAGTACTCTGAAGTAGTATATAAGTACTTTTGCTATTGCTATATATTCCCACACTACCTTTATGGGCAACAATAATAAAAAGGCTGTGCACCGGTTCATCCTGTTAATTTTTCCAAAGCATCCAGCTGCACAAATCATGAACAGGTTTGGCTCTTGTGCTATGGCAGGTATATAAATTTTACCTCCCTTGTTTTTAACCATCTGGTGGAAGGGCCCATGTTTTTGACTCAGTCCCAAGGCTGATTTTCACTACAGTAAAATGTAATGAAATGGACTTCATTGCCATAATATTCATGGTTACAATGCATGAATTTAAGTACATTTGTATCATCTGCAATGAAAATGTGAATCAATGGACTGATGAAAAGCTTTCTAAATAATGCAGTTAGGGGATGCAGTGGTATATTATTGATACATAATCTTATAACCAGTCAGAAATTATTTATTTCAGTTGTACAGGGATCAAATCCTACACATATATATCAGGGGTTTTGAGCAGACATGCAGAATGGACTGCAATTACTTATGGATGGAAGTCTCTGCATCAGTGTAGGCAGAATTTAGTTATTTCTTTATTTCTACCCCTAAAAATACAATGAGGGAGGGAGGGGGTAGAGAGAGAGGGAGGGAGGAAGGAAGGGAGAGAGAGAGGGCGAGAGAAGAAAAAAGAGAGGGAGGAAGAAAGACACACACACAGATAGAGGAGTCCCCCCATATGTGTGTCTGGGTGTGTGATTTATTGAAGAACGTTCCATCTTAAGTAACACGCACACACCTATATTCTGCATGCTATACAACATAAATATATGTATTTACTAGATAATCTGTCAAGATAAAATATGCTCTCTAAACCACTATAACATTCCTCCTGCATATTAAGTCTATACACTTTGCCCACCAGAAGCTCCTGATAATAGAGTTCTGGGTAAATCTTCTCCTAGTTCCCCAAATGACCCACTTCTTATGTACTTCATTGATTAGGTTTGTTTCTAGCAGGCAGTCTTCTAAATTTAGCAAAAGTCACATAAAATTAAATATCAATCTGTTTTAATACTTTTGCGTCTAACAATCCTGTTCCTGTTTTTTTTATATAAATGCTTTATTCCCTCATCCTCCTCTACATGCATAATGACAAATCACAGTTATAAATTTATTTAGCCCACAATAATTTATTATGAAAGATTTTTTTTTTGTATGCAGCAGATGGAACAACAGTTCATTTCCTTGATTTTTTTCCCCTTCTTCTTGCATGCTTCATTTTGGCCTGTTGCCCAATTGAGCTTTTTATTCCCCCTCCCTTTCTCTTTTTCTTATGTCAAGCACCAATTGCTTCAAAGCCACCTGTGACTCCACTTCCTCTCTGACTTTTTAAAGGCAGTGTTTGCATTTCATTACCATATGTCAACCTTAAAAAGCATATCTTCTCTAATGCTTTCTATTTTATAACCAGGAACACTTTCATTTACTATGTTAGAAGGGCTGCAAGCATTTTTCACCAAACTGATATGGTTCATCAACATAGCTGCATAGAATGATTTGCAAGGCTCAAAATTCCTCGTGATCACATAATTTACAGGACATTAACTCTTGCATACTTCAACATTATCATAAGTGCATCTTGAAAGCCAAATCTGTCTCTAGGTTCTGCCTCAGTTTACTTTCCCAATAAGCAACTGAGTCAGAAGATCATGTAAAAGCAGTTTATTAAGGTACCCTGATAAAATGGGATCTCTTTATGACAAACAAGGAGGTTGCCTCAAGTGCCATGTTTCTCTCCTTTTTATAGTTAATACAAGAAAGAAAATGCAAGATGAAAGTTGACTGGAAAGAATAAAAGTAATCTCTCTTTTGCATCGAAAATCAATTAGATGGAGTCAAACATGTTACATATTAGTATCCCATAATATCACACATGTTCATTAAAATGAGGTCTGATGTTAGAAAGGGTGTAATTGTAAGGGAAAAGGTTGTTGAGAGTTCATGAAACAGATAAACCATACCCCAAGTTGCACTAACAACTTTCTTATCTGAAGATATTCTCCAGCTTGTTTATTAGTTTTAGGAATGTTAAAAGCTAATAAATCTGAATATAATTTTAAAAGAGAGAAAAGAAATCAAATTGAAATGCAAGGTAACTATGTTAGTTAACAAATAACAAAACCCATGCGATTTGCCCCTCAATCTCTTGGATAGACACACACATAAAAAGAGTTTTGATGCATAATCAGAGCCACCATTTTGATTTTTAAAACGTGCCACCACAACTTTTGACATCGTTTTTGTTTTGTTTAGAATTTATTTAAGTAATTCAAGCATCTGTATAGTCAAATTGCCCATACTTATTTTGATCTTATAGGATAAAATTGTTATAGCAAAGAATTTAGCTGAAAAATTAACTTAATAGAAAATTGTATCCTTACCACCCAACTTTACAACAATATATATATACATTATATACATACATATATGTATGTATGTATGCATGTATGTATATAATGTATGCATGTTACATTTTAAGTCAATAAGTCAGCCTGCAGTATAATCAATCATAATGAAAAATTATTATCGCTTGTCATTCTGCATATTTAACTCATGCATTTGCCCAATTGCAATAAAATACTGTGTGCAGTGAAGTTTCTATCTTTCATATGTACATTTGTCTCCTTTCAAGATTTAAGAAATCAAATATTGATTTAAATCAAAGTAATCTGGAAATTGTGGAAAACTGAAAATTTAGTTAAAAAAATAAAATGTATTTTGGATTGATCCATATGGAAAGCCATTTACATAGAGCTCAGTTAATTAATCATTTATAAATTTTCAAAACTATTGAAATCAACTAAAAACAAAACTAAGTAGAAAGCACAAAAATAATACTACATATTTTAGTAATAAAAATGAGCCAAAATTAATATGATGATTTCAATTATTGTTTGTGTTTCAGCAACAATTTTTCCCCAGTATACACTTCAAAAGATATGCTGAGAGAGATATTTGTAATTGAAAATTGAAAATTGTCCTTGTAGAATCAGATCATTAGTGTCAAACTCGATTGCGTCAGGTAACATATTGTGATGTATCGTGACTTTTTTGCCTTTGCAGAGCTGGGGGTGTGTGGCCTTCATGTGATGGTTTGACACCCCTGTTTTAGATTGTATAAACTTTGGCTCTTGGTAGGATTAAGAATGCATAAAAGTCACATGCTACAAAGTTATCAAAAACTGACCCAAAGACTGGTTGGATAGTTGGGTCATTGACTGATTGATTTTTTTTATTGATTTGGCTTATGTTCAAAGACTCTATAGCTTGTGCCTTTCTTCAGAAGTACATTTCAAAGAAATGTAAAATGGGAGCATTTTCAGTGACCCTACTCTGGAGAACTCGATCATGGTTATCAATGTAGGTCGAAGAAATCCATTTTTTTGTGTTTCTTTTTTTCCCCAACAGTTACATCCAAATTAATTGCTAGGAGACCTTGACTTATTTTCTACAAGTTGTCTACCATTACATAGGCCAATTATAACATTATTTGCCCTTCATGCCAGCAATGTCCAGGTTGCAATAATCAGCATGTCCAATTCTTACATTTATTGTATGGAAAGTTTGTACTTTGTAATTTAAGAGACTAGGAAGGACGAATATTTGATAAGTATTGATGGATCTTATTAGCTTAATGAACTGAGATTCTCTGTAAACCTGTCTCAGACCTATTTAAAAGTGATATGATAAAGCCATATCACTCAGTAATACTGCCTCCGGCCTACCACTATTTCACAGAAATTGTTCTGGCTAAGATACAAATGTTCTGTTCAGTTCATCTGTTCATCAGTTTTACTGCTGTTCTGCTTAGCAGAGCTTTGTCCAAACTCTTCATTTACATGTTACAATTAGAGCAGAGCAAATTACTTCAGTTGGAACAAGACAGAAAAGGTACTATTACAATGCTGTTTTCTTTTTAATGCCTTATCTCCTTCGTGAGAGGTTGATGAATTTGGTAGTTCTAATCTTAAACAGATATGCTGGCCTGTTGCTTGAAAAGCTACATGAAAAAAGTTGAGACTCAACAAATGTCCACCCCATATTATACATGCTAAGATTAAGTACCTTAAGGAGGTATGGTGGCATAGTGGCTAGAAATTAGTGGTGGGATTCAAAAATGTTTACTTGCTGGTTCTGTGGGTGTGGCTTGGTGGGCATGACAGGGGGAAGATACTGTAAAATCTCCAGTCAGAGTTGGTATTTGCTGGTTCTCTGAACTACTCAAAATTTCTGCTTCCAGTTCTCCAGAACTAGTCAGAACCTGTTGAATACCACCTCTGGCTAGAATGCAGTATGCAGGCTAACTCTTTCCACTACCAGGAGCTTGATCCTGACTGGCCCAAGGTTGACTCAGCCTTTCACCCTTTTGAGGTTGGTAAAATGAGGACCCAGATTGTTAGGGGCAATATGCTGACATTTGTAAACAACAGAGTCCTGTAAAGCAGAGCCCCACAAGCTCTTAGTCACCAGGGATTGGTTCCATAGAGAGAGATTTTTCCATGGAGTTGAGGGGGCATGGTTTTGTATGGTGCCTGCATTCCACTGATGAGGCTTCACTTGTTTGTATGGCTCAGTTTCTGGCATGCCATGGCCCTGTGCCAGTCCATGGACCAGCAGTTGTGGACCCCTGCTGTAAATCACCATGGAGAAGTGTGTAAGTCTAAGCACTATTGCTGTTCCTATTGATACCTTCCTGTAGTCCTTCTATATTTTCAATGTTGATAACTATTGATATTGATACTATTGATAAGATGCATTGTAAATATTCTTTCAAGTGCACTCTATCCCTATCAAACTAATATGAAGCTCAGTTATCAGCCAGTTTTCCATGGTTAAAAGAACCTCCATAATATCAGGCTTTTAATTTCACCTTGTTTACCTTTATCTACCTCATTATTGCCATTATTTTCTGTACTCTATATAGATATGGATTATAGACTGTAGTTGCCAATCTCAAACAAGTGGTTGGTGAATATTGCATCTTGCCTAAGTTCAATAAATACAGTGGAACCTTGGGTCATGAATGTTCCTGTTCATGATCAAATTGGGTAGCAAACAAAAAATCCACCCAATGTTTGATCTGGGTCATGATTCAAAAATTGGGTGGTGAACCAAATCGGCATGGAAAGATTCCCTTTCTGCACTGATTTCCTTTTTGGTGCCATTTTTTGACTGTGTGCATGCCCAGTCGGTTGTACTTCTGGACACAACTGAATCGAGTCATGACCGGAGTCCAGGAATTGAATAAGTTTGGGACCCAAGGGTCCACTGTATAAAAATATTCAGTATGAGTATTTGTAATTCATGTGATGTACAAATAAATATGCTAAAAATATAATATCTCCTTCATTTTAAATTATATTTCTTTCAAAGATATTCAAGTTGTATGAGAACAGCAAGGTTCTTATCTCCTTATCATTGTGCCTTCACACCTGGAAAGCTATGGGGAATTTGGGGAATATGATTTCTGTACAATTGGAGAGAATGAATCTTGTGGCTATAATTAAGAGGTCCAATACTTGATTTGAAGCAGTGCCATTTGTCACTATCTCATCTGGTACAATGACATATGCACAGATGAATACTGTTGAAATTTTGTAACAAATATCAGAATATGTAGCATCTTACTACTGATAAAGGTAAGTTATTTGCTGAAAAGGGACATGATGGTTCAGTGGTTAAGACTCTGAACTTGTCGATCAGAAAAGTCGGCAGTTTGGTGGTTCAAATCCCTAGCACCATGTAACAGACTGAGTTCCTGTTATTTGTCCCAGCTTTTGCCAACCTAATAGTTCAAAAACATGTAAAAATGCAAGTATAAAAATAGGGACCACTTTGGTGGGAAGATAACAGTGTTTCATGCACCTTTGGCATTTTGTCATGCCAGCCATATGACCACGGAAAAGTCTTCGGATAGCAATGGCTCTTCAGCTTTGTAACAGAGATGAGCACCCCCCCCCCCAGAGCTGGGCAGTGAAATTCTTCCCATTGCTGTAAGAAATGTTGAGGATGATTGAGGCTATAAAACAGTTTGAAAACCCACAGAGCAGATGGGTTGCTGTTTCCCTATACCACATTATCTAATCATTTTTTTTTAACTGAGGATACCAGCAGACCAAATGACAATAATAGGTCTAATATCCTATTTGAGAATTGAACAAATCCTGAGCCTTTTCAAACAACATATAACTTTTAAAACATTTTGAATTTAAACGATTTCATTTTACATCATTTTAAATTTTTCATCAAATTGTTTGCTCTATATAGAAATGAATAAATGTGCTATATGAAGAAAAGGAAAAAAAAAACAACGTGAAGTCTTTTAACTGTAAAACGTCTGCACACCAACAGCTTACATTGCCCTAAACTAAAAACAATGCTTATTCATTCTTTCACAATTCCTTAGAATAGGAGTTCAGCTTGTCTCACATAAATAAATGTTATTATAACAATTTTCATAGATCCATATTAAGCAATGCTGGAATTGTGTCTATCTCAAAGTGAAAAATAAAGCTGCTACAATTGCTCAATCAGTGGCAATTATGAAAATATGCTGGAAGACCTTGGACATTCAAGCAATTATTGTCATCAGTTATTTATAACAGCACTAATGATTATTGGCTCCCTATCACAATAGCATTGAGAAATATACCATTTTTTTTTCAGATGATAAAAACAAATATGGAAAAATAGCAGCTTACCCTACAAAGTTTCTAATTTATGTCCCAGAAATGACTTAGCTAGTATAGTTCCATAATAAAATTGTATTGTATTCATATTGTACTAAGGATACTAGCTACAAGAAGCAATGGATAGAAACTGAACAAAGAGAGAAGCAACATGGAACCAATGAGAAATTTCCTGATAGTATGAACCAGTGGAACAGCTTGCTTTCCTGGAGGCTTTTATAAAGAGATTGGACAGCCATTTGTCTAAAATGGTATAGGATCTCTTGCTTGAGCAGAGAGGTGGACTAGAAGACCTCCAGAGCTCCCTCCAACTCTGTTCTTCTGCTCCCTCCAACTCTGTTCTTCTGCTATACATGGTCCCCCCCATAGAAATATAATTTATATAGCTATGGTATTCTATGATTTTATATTTAAGTACAATTTTTAACCAGCATTTAATCTGCCATGAGAAAACTGATACTTTCAAATATTTTGAATTTCAACAGGAGTATTTTTCTTTTCCTTTGGCCATACTGCCAGAAGAAATTGTCATGTAAAGTCCAAAGTACTTGCAGGCCCAAATATTTTTCTTTGATTTAATTTTGATATGATAAATCACTTGATCAAGGCATTGGGGGAGGGTGGGTGGGAGTGAGACCATGACTTTTAGCTTCACTTTGGGCACAAAACCAGCTGGATAACCTTGGCTAGTCCTTTTTTCTCAATCCTAAGAAGGAGAGTATTCCTGAAAAACTTTGCCAAGAAAAGTTTTCCAGGCAATCTCTAAGAACTGAACTGAAGAATGAACTGAATGATTGAACTGAAGAAAACAAAAACTTTTAGTTATAGCATGTAGGGCCTATTAGCTTATAAAATGATAATATAAACGTACTGTACACTGCAATCAAAATTCTTTTGAAAAGCATATGCTGAAGTTAAAACCATTTGAATTTCAATGGCACCTTTCTTGTCCACATCATCTTTCAATGAGTTGGAGATGGATGCACCATCCTACAAGGAAGAATTTTGGCTGGAACAACTGCACAATTACACAGCTAAAATATATTTATTGGCCATGAACCTCAATACATGAGATGGTGTTATTATCCTGCATTTATATTTTAAACAGGCAAAAGAGTAAATTTCTGAAGGAGATTAAAAGGAATGTAAAGGGAATGTTATTCAGAAGAGATATAATTTAGATCTAAGATACATGCTAGCTGGGCCAGGACAAATAAATACACTGGATAAATTGTTTTTCTTTTATTTTTCAAGAAAAATAAATCCCTGCGAATGTTAGAAAGGCAAAGAATAAAAGAATGCTATGTACATCAATAAACATATTACAATGGAGGAGCTATATAAAGAAATTTGCATGATAATCTATAGATACAAATATTTAAGTGCTGCTCCCTTCTAATTAATGGAAGGAATCATTTGAAGGATGATTCTAATCCCTCCCATTTCATGTGCTATTATTCTCCTGGTAATTGCTAAAATGGTTAATGAATGATGATGGTGGTGAAAATTTGGTTGGAGGGATGTGAGACCAAGGAATTATTTTAAAGAAGGGGAACCTGTAATTCTCCAGATAGTGGTGATTTGAAAGTCCCAGCAACTCCCAACATGATTAGTACTGAGAAATGTTGGAATTTATAGTTCAGCAATATTGGAAATTAACCCTTATGTCTGGCTTATTAACTTTAATATTATATTGTGCCAATTTGACAAAGTAGACCACAGCCCACTTCTTGGTAAAATATGGGGTAGACAGATTCACTATCAGATGGATTGGCAACTGGATTCAACATGTAGTCCTCAATGGAACTACATCTAAATGGAGGGAGACAGGCAGTGGGGTACCGTATGGTTCTGTCTTAGTCCAGTACTCTTCATAAATGGTTTAGATGAGGAGATAGAAATGGAACCCATCAAATTTGCAGATGACATCAAGTTGGAGGGTAAAGCCAACATTTTAGAAGATAGACTCAAGTTGCAGAAAGATCTTGATACAGTAGACTTGAACACTGGGTCTCATGAAACAAAATTCAATTCAGTGGTGAGAAGAGTAAGGGTTTACTCTTAAGAAAGAAAAAAAAAACCTAACGCACAGATGTAGGTGGTACTTAGCTCAAAAACCATGATTTTGAGAGGGATCTAGGAATCCTGGTGGACAACCAGCAATCACTGTCCACTTATTGATATATTTCTTTTCTTTTCCTTTCTATATTCTCTTTTTTCTTTGTTTTCTAATTTTTAGGTTTTTTTTTCTTTTAGGCACCTTCTGTTTTTCTTCTTATTCTTTTTTTTTTTAGTTTGTATTGGATTTTTAGTAGTGCAATTATTACCTTTAATAAAATTATTGTTTGAAAAAATTCAGACAAACTGGAATAAGTTACAATTGCATTCCTTACAGAATAAGTTTCATAATTGTGGGGTAATGCAGCACAAGATTCATCTTCACCAAACCTTCTCCTGCAAAGTTTATTGCCAGATCGTTTCCTTGATGAAATAGGATGTCATTCAAATTGCCAAGTCCTGAACCATCTATAGTTTTAATAAAGCCACTATACAACTCAAAGCTTATGTTATATTTAATAAATCTGGACACTTACTAAAAGATAATTTCCCCCCTCATAATGTTTTAAGAAAATCACAGCTATAGAAAATGAGTCATCATTCCTGTGGCATTTGTCAACATTCTGGAAAAAGTGCAGCTGTACTTTTGAATCTCACCAACATTTAACTTCTGTCAGCCATGAATGCTTCTTTGTGAGTTTGTCTTTTGACTCAAAGCTGAACTGCTGGAAACAGTTCAAAAAGGCAGCATTTAGTTCTGCTGAAAGACCATCCAAATGCCTGTTAAGAGATCCTTAGCCATAGGTAAAAATAAAAGCATTATTGCCTTGTTCACATACGAATAATAGCTTATTTTGCCATTGGTTTGATGGTTTGATAACATATACCATATATATTGTCAGTGTTCCAATGAAACTCCCCATAACTTATTCAGCACTCAGAAACAAAGTGCATACAAGTAAGAATTTATTAGAGAAGTCATATTGGCACATCTGGGAAAACCCAAATCTGAGAGTTCTGGATTTTCCCTTCCCAACTGAAATTCAAAGATCCATCCCCTGCACCCACCAGTCCATCACATGGTCCAATCAAACATTGTCACAACTGGAGACATTCCTCCAGACACTCCTCTCCAGGTGCAGGGTACATGTCCTTGACATTCTAAGAAAGAATGTTATTGAGTCTAATTTTCTAGCTCTCTATGAAATCCCCCCTTCCAAATTCCCAGGCACTAACAGTGGCAGGCTCAGAGCTTCTGAGTAAAATATGACCTCTAAGGCTGACATATATGTTTTGCAAACTTGGACTTTCTATCACTTTTTCTATTACCCATCTTCTCTTTGTTATCTGAAAGATTACAGCTACATTTTAGGTGATGCTACTTGTTATTTACATGAATCAATTAAACCAACAGGCAAAAGGGACTTAATCACATTGTCCACTCAGGCTTGATTATTTTCCCAGAAAATGCTACCCTTGTATTTTGTTTTTGCATTATGCTTAGCTTTGTCTGAAGTAAAAGTTGAAAGCCAAATATCTTAGGAAAATAATATCAATCTTTATTTAGAAACATAATGCCTGACATTAATAACAAGTGAGCTGAGATTTTATACATGTGTGAATTTTCATGAAATTCAATGGTGAACAACTGATTTTTGCTCTTTACAAATCTCCATGGTACAGTTAATAATTGCTAGAAGTTATGAAAAGTTATGCAACTATTCTCAGGCCTCACTTCAATCCTTTTGCTTTTTGCATATCATGATGTATTCATATAGACTCTAACTTGGATTTGATGTATGGTAACATTAGTTTTGCCAATTGATGTTTTTCTGTCCAAGTCAGTTGCCAGGAAAAAAATGGAAAAAGTTGTTTCTTAAGGCCATGTCACACTGCCCAACGGATGCAAAAAGGACACAACGGATGAGCAAAATGTTTATCTGCTCTCAAAAGGGGCAAAAATTGCATAAGCAGAGCGGATAACAAGGAAAGAACGGACGTGGGGAGGACACAGAGCGGATGTATAGAGGATGCAGAGCGGATGATAGAGGATGCATAGAGGATGCAGAGCGGATGCGTAGCGGATGCAGAGCGGATGCAGAGCAGATGAGCTGCATCCGCTTTCATCCTTTCTTCCATCCGTGCTTACTAATGCTGCGCATCCATTCTGCTTCCTCCCTGCATCCGTTTTACCGCTGGAACGGATTTGAGTTGTTGTGGATGCACAGCGGATGCCTAGCGGATATAGCAGATGCATAATGGATGCAGAACGGATGTCCCCCGTATGCCTAGAGGATGCAGAACGGATGCATTGGATACATTTTCGCTGAAAAGTTTTGGGCAGCTCAAAACTTTCTGAGCAGATGAAACGTCAATGAACGGATGCTGGACGGATAGAGAGGAAGCAAAACGGAGGCAGTGAGTACATCGCGTTAACCAAACGGCATGCATAACGGATGGCAAGCTTTTTTGTCCGTTTTACATCCTCTTTGCATCCGTTGGTGCAGTGTGACATGGGCTTTAGTGAATCCTTATTTTGTTTATTCCCCATCACTGAAGCGCTTCTTATGAGCCCAAATACAGAGCTCCAAATTAAGTATCACAATTAAATGGGCCATGTAAAATTTCAAGAATGATATATTATAAGGTATGCAATGCAATGAAACAATCATTTATGATTACAGAGAAATACATGATATCCATATCTCAGGTTAGATTAATTTTGACTAGTGGTTGGATTCAATTTTTTTTACTAATGGTTTTGTGGGCATGGCTTGGTGGTCATGGCATGGGAAGAATATCTCTATTCCCACCCCACTCCAGGGGAAGGTTACCGCAAAATCCCATTCCCTCCCCACCCCACTAACCTGCTTTCCAGCTCCATTCTCCTGTGCAGGGCAACAAAAGAAGACCCAGCTGATCAGCTGGGACTCAGGAGGCAGAGAATACATGGGGGTGGGGCCAATCAAAGGTGATATTTGCTGGTTCTCTGAACTAATTAAAATTTCTGTTACCAGTTCTCTAGAACTGGTCAGAACCTGCTGAATACCACCTCTGCTATGTATGTTTATTGAGAAGCTAGGCCTTTTATCTTCAGTTGGGTTTACTAGAAGGATATTATAAGTACTTAACAATTTTTGGTTGATGTTGAAGAAAGCTAAGTAGCACCTGAGCAATACTTGAATGATCATTAGGAATTATATACTAGACCGGAAAGCTGGCAAGTTATGCATTATTGACAAGCAGATATATAGCAGATATACATAGATATATATCTATATAGCAGATATAAATAGACTTACATAGCACTTTGACTTATATACCACTTTACAGTGCTTTACAGCCCTCTGGGACTCAGGAGGCAGAGAATAGATGGGGGCGGGGCCAGTCAGAGGTGGTATTTGCCAGTTCTCCAAACTACTCAAAATTTCTGCTGCTGGTTCTCCGGAACTGGTCAGAACCTGATGAATACCACCTCTGATTTTGACCTATTCTGTCCTTGAAAGTTTTAGCGAGAGATTGATGGGAACTGCTATATATTTTTTTTTAATTTAGTTTTTGTTTCTGGTTTGTTTTTGTTTTACTTCTCCCAAACATAAATTATGTTCTATGTCAGTTTACAATTGGATTCCAGCCCAATTAAACTGGAAGGTTTCTATTTTCAATCCCTTAGCATTCATACTTGTGCATACGTTGCCTTTGTATATTTATTTATTTGTTTGTTTGAATTGACAAATTTTGCAAGTGCAGATTATGCTATACACATGAATTCTGATTTACTGGTCATTTTGAAAGTGGCAAATGGACACTTTTGCCTAAAAATTTAAATGTAATATCCTTCTTCCCCATCCCTTCATTACCTTTCTCACCCTTCTCTGTTTACATATGGATATAAATATAAGGCCAATAATACTTGTTGTTCATTTGGACAAAAGAAGCTAGCAATTTCTTTTATTGAATAATAAGTAATGAACTTATAATGAACATTGGCATTATATTAGATCTGAATTACTTCCTCAATAATTAAGTCAAAAAGTATCTTTGAAATGGCATGTTATTTATGTCTAAACCATCTAGAAAAGCTTTGGTTGATAAGAAAAGAATGTCATTGAATGATTAGCTACTTATAATTTGACCTTACAATACCAAATGGTATTGTTTCCTGAAAGCCCTCCATATTCAATACAGTTTTGAAGCTCATGTGTTTTTTTTCCCAAGTATAAATCTTTTGAAAATTATTTTCCCTTGATTTGTTTCCTGTGGAGAGACGTTTTATTGGCCTTGAGGATGTATTACTTATTGTTGCATGGCTTTTTTTTTGTGAGAATGTTCACTGAAAGTGGAAAAAGTACATTCTGAATTAGTTAAGCATGATACATGCATGTATTTGGCTATACCGAAGTTATAAAGGTCCGGACAGCATTCATTTTTTTGTCATGACTGAATAATACGGATCACAAGACATTTAGTTTTCCAATTAAATTTTATGCTCATTGGATGTGGTTCTTTGTGATTCTCCTCACTGAGTAATCTTTGTGTCAGTACATTAATTCACATAAACTTAAATCTGGCAATATAGAGAGAATAGTTCAATTAGAGTTTGTGACATAACATAATATAACATAAGGGCATAAATCCAAATACTTACATGCAGTGCAATACTTTTGGCATGATATTTCATCATAAATAATGATAAGAGCCAGCTTGGGGTAGTGTTTAAGATGATGGTGAAGAAACCAGGAGACTGATTTTGAGTCCCACTGTATGCATGAAAAACTGGTTGGGTGACTCTCAGACAGTCACTGTCTCTTAGCCTAACTCATATTACTGGGTTGCAGTTAAGGAGAAGGAAGGAGTATTGGTTTGTTTGTTGCCTTGAGTGATATATGGAAAAAAGGTCAGGATAAAAATCTAGAGAGAGAGAGAGATATATAGATTGATTTGCAGAAATGAAACCCTTCTGATATTTACTTTTTCTTTTTTTTAGGACACAATGTGTCCTTAAAGAATTGTCCATAGAGAGTTGTCAAAAAAGCCAAGATGGCACCTGAAATCATGTGATCAAAGCCCCATTCAGAGGCACTTTTTCATTTTTTAAATTATTATTATTGTTATTGTTATTGTTGTTGTTGTTGTTGTTGTTATTATTGTGGTTAATCTTTGGTAAGATTCACAGACTTTGGGGCTGGTCCAAATCAAGGACCTAAGAACTGTTAAAGTAGCATAGGAGGATATAAGTTGTTGTTGTTGTTATTATTATTATTATTATTATTAAATTAATCTTCAATTCACAATCTGGGACAAATAAAAACTAACAGTTCAAATCCTAACTAAGGCCCTAAGAATGGTTAAAAGTAGTATTGCTATTATTATTGTTATTATTATTGTTGTTGTTGTTGTTATTGTTGTTGTTGTTGCTGTTATCTTTTATTCATTAAACATGAAACCCAGTCAACTGAACATTTTAAAATGTATCACAAATATCATTGACTGGTGCTGATGGTTGAGATGGGTTGCTGCCAGCATTGTAGGTATCAACCAAGTACAGGTGGAACCTCTGGTCAGGAACGCTTCTGTTTCTGACCAATTTGAATGACTACCCAAATTCCTTACTTCTGGTCTTGAATGGGTGCTCAGGTGGTGACCAAAGTCATGGTGACTTGCTGTTCCATACCAATTTCCCATTCTGTGCCACACCATTCTTTTTTACATGCATGCACTTCTCGTGAGGACCAAATTGGGTGATGACCAAATTCTCGGGATGGATTACAGTTGTCACCGGAGGTTCCAATATATCTTCTTAAAATGTATGTTGTTCTGAGTCGTGCAGTCTTTTGCAGCTCCACCGGTGTCATTGCAGGAAGCTTTATTATTGTTGGTGGTGATGTTGTTGTTACCATTACTCAGTAGACTTCCTGAAATGGCATGCATGCTTTAATGTTCTCATAGTATTTCCGTATATTTTGATACTTCAAAACCATTGCTTTTGAGCAAATCTCAGTCAGAGAAGTTTTGCTTATTCTTTTTTTCCCCATTATATATCCCATCCCATTTCCCCATCTATATGCTTTTTTAAATAAAAAATGCTTATGCTATGCAACAAGAATAAAATCCACACATACACAAAAACCAATAACAAATCCACAAGCAAGCAAAATGTTACGGTAACAATCAGATACGATTTTTTTTTAAAGAAAGGATAGAAAGTTAAAAACAATTCAATTTATATTACAGATCAAAATGTAAATTATCAGGAGAAGAAAAGAACACCCAAGTAGCTCTAAATAAATTGGTATGTGCTTGTCCTAGAATGCCATCATTGATATTTCCAATGGCCATCAAATATGTAAACATTAATAAATGTGGGTTTGCAAGATTAAAAAAAGTGATTCCAAAAAATAACATTTGCATTATAATTTTGTTCACAAAGAGAGGAAGAAGATTCACTAGAAATAAAACATACTGTATTTCTGAATAGGACTGTATGCAGTAGGTTTGTGTCAGATAAGTCATAGTTGTTGTGGAATACAGAGATAAATTGGTGTTATAATAGTTAATACTTATAACAGACTGATTTTGCCCATAGGCAATGACTAAATTATTTGTTAGTGGCTAGTAGTAACATATAAGAACCATGATACATTAGAAAATGTAAATTCAGAGGAGCCCTACAATTAAAAGATTAATAGTATTGAGAAAAGAATGTAACATAATGCAGAATTTCTCATTCTTCCCATAATAGCCATAGCATCTACACTTTAATCTGACATTACTAGCCAATGTATTTGTGTTCTTTGGGTGTGCATGCATGGTGTGTGTATTAATTACCCAAATGAGAAAGCTAACATAATAACTAGAGTACAAAAATTCAAAAACAGATGGCCTAGGAAAAAATATGACATCTTTATATAAAACTATGAATGTGGATAAATAGGGAACAGCTGCTTACTCTTTTGCTCAAAACTACAATTATGGAATACCTAATGATTTTATTATAGAATTCTAGCATTACTGTATGTTAAAGGATAACCAATTGTTCAACTGGGGAAATTCTCATTTCTTTTTGCAGTGTGAGTATTCTTGCGGTTTTCCAGTTCTCCTTTATTTTTGTTTTTTACATAATGGAGGTATAAACATTATATATATATGTGTGTATATGTATATTCTATTTATTTTATGATAATTCTATTATTTATAAGATCAAATGTCTTTATTTTATTTTCATGAAAAGAATATACTTCACAAGGTTGAAATATAAAACATGGGAGGCTAAATTTGGTGCAGTTTGTCTGAGATTAATTTGAAATGCAGCAGCTTCAAAACCTAATCCCCGCCTTTTTTCAGGACAAACTTTCTTAACTTTTAAAAAATTCAATTGATATATATAAGTGAAGAAGAGAAAAGTGAAATATTATTCAAGGAATCGAAAATTGACCATTGATGGTTCAATGTGCCAAGTGTTTAGTCTATTACTATAGATTATAAATTTACAATATCTATATTTTTCCATGTACTATGTCAGGTGCTAATATATATGGAGAAATTTGCCTTTGTAATAAAGCAGTTACTATTGCCATGGAAAAAAAAAATCACAATCTTTAGTACAAATGGATGAGTTTTAATATGAAAATGTCTCACCTTTCCGTAATTCATATGGTAGCAAGGAAGATACTGTGGTCTCATAAATTTAAATAATAGATGTTGAAAGGTTTCATACAAAACTACTAAACGATACTGCTTCACTTCTTTGACATTCTGAATGGACATTAATGTACATCAAGTTCCATTCTGGAAAAGATGCATCAAGAGTCAATGCCAAAAATGATCAGATAAGCTATGTCTGTTGAACATCTTTCTGTTTAACATCTCTCCTCAGCCTCAATTTCACCTCTAAGTATAAAATGGATTATAGAGACACAAATCTTCCTGTGTAAAACCATTATAACATTAAAAACTAAAGTAATTCTTTACAATTTCAGTGGCATTGTTTGTGAAACATGTGGTACAGTTTCCTGGTACATGAATGAAAATTGAAAACATGGTGGTAATTTAAATTTAGATGTAAAACAACTTGTGTTTATTTGTTTGTAAATATAATGCATGCATATGTACAAATAAAGAACCATAATGGCATTCCAAATTGGAAACTAATGTTACTTCCCCTCTAATATTCTTCTATCACCAAACTTTCATTTAGAAGGTATGAAGCTTGCCTTCATTACCATGACATCACCACAAGAATGGCTAAAACCCTTTAGAACAGATGTGTCAAACTCGATTTCATTGAGGCCTCATCAGGGTTGTGTTTGACCTCAGGGGGGTGGGGTGGGGGTGGACAGTGGTTGCCCAAGTGCTCTGCCAGCAAAAACAGGCTCCTGAGTTCTGTTTTGGCTGTGATGGCCTCCTGAAATCCTCTGTCAATGAAAATGGAGCTCAAAAGGGCCACATGCAACCCTCACGAGCTCTGTTTTTACTAGCAGAGGCACCAAAGTCTGGTCGTTCACGAGTCTGGTCCTTCCAGGGTGGCCCTGCAGGTCAGATCTAAGCACCCCATGGGGTGGATCTGGCCCATAGGCATTGGGTTTGACATCCCTGCTGTAGAACATGCCATCAGTGGCAATCTTAATAGCCTGGGCAATTCCTGGATAGACTACTTATATCAAAGTATGAAAAAGTGTGAACAGCATCTATTTCCATACATTTAAGTGTCTTCTTCTTCTTCTTCTTCTTCTTCTTCTTCTTCTTCTTCTTCTTCTTCTTCTTCTTCTTCTTCTTCTTCTTCTTCTTCTTCTTCTTCTTCTTCTTCTTCTTCTTCTTCTTCCTCCTCCTCCACATGGTTGATTATCATTCGTATTCACTTTGATTCATGATTCTTCCTTGCCAATTCCTATTTTAGCATTCTAGTCTCTTAGGACAGCTTCAACCAAAGCCTAAGGGCTGTAGTCTGCCAGTATTATATTTCCCCTAAGAAAGATTTTATGTCATTTGATGCCCAGAAGCATCCTTGTAAATAAATCTACCAACTGAGCCTGGTGCTCCCAGGATGTCAGCTTCTCTTGTGAGCATGTTTTAATGAAAATATTTCTTTTCTTTTTTTTTAAAGTGAGGGTTTTTTTTAATTAAATCAGTCCTCAAAAAGCCATTTTTATGTTCTTCACCTATGTACCCACTCAAAATGTAGTAGAATAGAGTTGCTGTAGCCCAGTGGAGGTTAAACGTTCTGGGCTCCTGTGCTGAAAATTATGTGCATGCTCACATGCCAGCACTCAGAAGGCAATGCACACAGGACCCCCTCACACGCTGAGGTTGCATCAACAGTATGATAGCATCAATATCATGGAAGTAATAGCATCACTTTACAATGCATTAGTGAGGTCATATTTGCAATAAAGGTGAGTCTCTAGAAAGAGTGTTGCAGAAAAGAGCGACAAAGAGTATAAAGGGTTTGGAAGTTACATCCTATGAAAACTAGCTAAAAAACTAGAGAAGTTTAGCTTAATGAAGAGAAGACTGCAGGGAGACATGATAGCAATCTTCCATGGCTGAATGGCTGCCACAGGGAAGAGAGCATTGACTTATTTTCCATAATGCCTGAGGGTAGGACAAGAAGCAATTGGTGAAAGCTTGTCAGGGAGAGATTCAACCAGAAAATGAGGAGGACATTCTTAACAGTAAGCATGGAGCATTGGAACAGCTTCCTTCCTAGAATTTTGGGTGTTCCATCACTGGAGGCAGGGTGGACTACTGGGGGTCTGCAGAGGTTCAGGAGAGTCCCTATCTAAGATTCTGTGCAGTTCAGAGAACCCCCAAATCCCACTCCTCACTGGCCCTGCCCACTCTGCCCCTTCCCTCCTAGGAGTCCCCATGGGGCCCGCTTTGGATGCAGGGCATGCACAGAGGCTCGGGAAGGGTGAAAAATGGGCCTCCTGGAAATTTGGAAAGGCTGGAAATGGGCCCATTTCTGGCTTTCAGAGAGCCTCTGGAGCCCTGGGAGACCCTTTCCTCCCTCCCGGAGACTCAAGGAAAGCCTCTGAAGCCCAGGGAGGGTAAAAACACCTCTCTGCCATGGTGCAGGAAGCTGACTAGGCCATACCCATTATGGCCACACCCACCCAGTAACCAGGCAGAGAACCCTTTGCTAAAATTTTTGAAACCCACCCCTGACTGGAGGTTTTCAAGAAAAGAGCCATTTTCTGAGTTGATATGAGGGCTTCTATCTTGGGTCAAAGGTTGGACCAAAAGACCACCAAGGTCTCTTCCAGTCCTATGATTCCATGTTCCATTTTGTGATATGTCATCAGCATGCAGGTTGTTTTCACCTGTGCAAATTTTTCAAAATTAACATTAATGTATTAAGACATATATTAGGTTTATCTAGAGATTTGAGATGTACGTCATGGCCAAGTGCAACTTCCTGGAGGGTGAGATCTGCCACCGAGGAGCAGCCCCTCTGAGACCCCTCTCCCTCAGACAGTCCACAGACAGCCAGTCCTCTTCAGCCAGGAGCCAGCTACCCTGTCCAGGCAGGTGTCTTCAGAGGGCCCCACGGCAGAGACCCCCCGACAGCTGCACTCCCCATGCCGTCAGACTTGGCGATCCCATGGAGGATGATGCCTCTGCTGTCCACAAATGGAGGAAGAAGCAGCAGCCACCAGAGGCCATCTACCCCATCCCCAACCCCAGCTCCAGAAGGATGCAAGCAGAGAGGCAGACTGGAGGGCCAGGACCACAGTGTGCTGTTGGAGATCAGGGACACAGTGAAGACCAGCACAGAACTTCTCTCTCAGCTGGTCCAACAGCGACATACCATCCTCAGACCAGAAGCCCTTTATCACCTACATGAGCCAGACCCTGAGGGACCTGCGCTGAGGCCCAGTACCAGGTATAAAGCAGAAGATCACAGCACTTCTGCACAACCCTCAAGGCCAGCTGAAGCTGCTCCTAGCCAGTCCAGGTCTGCTCCTCCACCCCAGGCAATGTCACAGCTTCCATGGCTTCAACAGCCCCTCACCTACCAAGGCTATGACTACCAGGACTTCCCACAGCAGAAGCAGAACTTTCCAGTCCAGGCCCAGGTTCATCGCACGCCACAGATGCCAGTCCTCACGCAGCTCCCAGACCAGACAGCCCCACTACACTTCTCCTTCCTCCACCCACAGCCAAGTCCGTCAATGGACAATCATCAGTATTGGGCCTGACATCTGAAGTCCTTGATTAAAAGGCCTCTCAACCTCACAGGACTGAGTCAGCTCTCGGATAGCTTCCTGAACCCACCATCCCTGTTGTACCCTCAGGGCCAACCACCCAATGGTGCCTCAGACCAGCACTCAAGCCACAGCCACTCCAGAGTCCCTGCCCGCTTACAACTGAGACCATGGACATGACTCAGAGTGACTGAGAATAGTGTCAGAGACTGAGTTGTTCACTTGTTAAGTTTATCTTTGCTTAAGACACTTACTTGGGTTCATTTTGCTTATTTAATAAAGTTCATAAAGTTTACCTAAGAAAGTTAATAAAGGTTATCTTTGCTTAACACACTTAATACAGTTTATTTGTTTCATTTTGCTTATTTAATAAAGTCATAAAGTTTATCTAAGACAGTTAATAAAGATTATCTTTGCTTTAGACACTTGGTTCATTTTTTAACGAAATAAGTGTTGGTGAAAACTTGAAAAAATGGTTAAGCCTTTTCATGCTTGTGGATAGATAAGGATAGTTGTGGGATAGAATAAACTCCGTGCAACCATAGTGGAGACTGTATGGTCCACCATCCCAGCGATCCAGATGATTTTCTCCCCTTTTTATAGAAAATATCAAGTTGTTCACTAGGTGTCCTTCTACATTACTCTAGACATACTCCAGACATCCTAAATATACGAGATACATCCCAGATACAAACATTTTGTCTGTTTTTAATATTTTATATACGAGATGCATACGCTTACATACTTTCTATCTCATGGTACTAATGCTGTGTAGATGTTCTTGTACCTTTGTTTCCTCCTTCTTTCCATTTTCAGCTGTAGCGGATGTGAGTTGAGGGATGGCCAGAGGATGCAGAGAGGATACAGCGGACGTTTAATGGATGATAACGGACATAGAACGTTTTTGCCCGTATAAGTCACGGATGTACATCGTACACGGCGGAAAGTTCATCGTTCACAAAGTTTGTTGCAGCTCAAAACTTCTTGCGCGGATGAAATCTAGTGGGAACGCGATGCCTCGACAGATAGAGCGTATGAAACACGTATGCAATGAGTACACAACGGATGCATCGTGTTTTCCAATGGATGGCAAGCTTTTTTTAATGTTTTTACATCCTCTTTGCATCTGTAAGTGCAGTGGGAGAGGGCCTTAAGAAAGGCTATACACTATGAACATGTATATTATTGATATAAAAACACCATCATATGCTATTACTTCTCTCCCTAAGACACGGTATATACAAGAAAGAAATAAGTCGGGATATTATCATGCAAATGGCTACATTATGTAATTGCATTATTAAACTGATGACAAAGTGATGTCATTATGATTTCTTATGTATGCCTTTGCTCTTAAAAGAATAACAACATTAAATTGGCATAAGCTGTTCTCAAAAATATAGAAAGGGCCAGAATGTGGATGATAAATCTCCAAGCATATAGGCCAGTGGTGGCTAACCTTTTTCGGCTCCTGTGCCGTGAATTGCATGTGTGCTCGCTTGCGCTAGCTTGTGTGCCAGCACCCAGAAAGCATTTTTGTGCATGCACGCGAAATTCCCCCCGTGCATGCCGTGCGACTTTGTGCATGCGTACGTGATTCCCCTTTGTATGCTGTTCATCTGTGCATGTGGGCACAATTCCCCCCTTGTGCAACATGCATCTTTGCGCATGTGATTTCCCCTTGTGTGCTGCACATCTGTACATGCATGCATGGCTCCCACAGACCCCCTCTTCACCCCCTGCGCATGCACGCCAGATACCTGACAATCAGTTGTCAAGCAGCGGCACATGTGCTCATCCACAGTGGGGCTCTTCCGGGCAGCCTCTCAGTACTGGGGGAATTGGCTCTGCGTGCCACTTCCAGCATGCATGGCATGGGCTTGCCAACAAGGCTATAGGCTATTTTGGGGGATATTAAAAAAAAAAAAACATCCTCAAGAAGGCAATTAAAACCACATGCCTTATATTATAAGAAATTATAATATATGCATACAAAATTTGATATAGAGCTATTATTTTTCTCAAGATAGAAGGAACAATTGTTTCTTACATGGTGGTAAAAATATACACATATATTTCTCTCCTATACCTATGAGAGCCACTTTGATCTACTGGTTAAGGCAGGGGTGTCAAACTCAAGGCCCGGAGGCTGGCTCTGGCCCCCAGGGTGCTTAGATCTGGCCCATGGGGCCACCCTGGAAATAGCTAAGGACTGGCCCATGGCACCTCTGCCAGCAAAACAGAGTTGGCAGAGGGTTACAGGAGGTGGTNCCCCCCCCCCCCCAGGTCAAACACAACCGTGATATAGCCCTCAATAAAACCGAGTTTGACATCCCTGGGTTAAGGCAACAAGCTAGAAAGTGGAAGACTGGGAGTTCTAGTCCTGCTTTAGCCTTGAAAGCCAACTGGGTTACTTTGGGTCAATCATTTTCTCTCTGCCCAACCCTCCTCACAGGGTTGTTGCTGTGGGCAAAATAAGAGGAGGAAGGTGTATTGAGTATTTTTGCCACCTTGAGTTATTTTATGAATGAATGAATGAATGTATTGACATATTGCTTTCCATCCTTCCGAAGTCAATAAAATGAGGACCGAGATTGCTGGGGGGCAACATGGCAGATGCTGTGAACCATTTAGAGAGGGCTGTTAAGTGCTGTGAAGTGGTATATAAGTCTAAGTGCTATTGCTATTTTCTATTTATAGGAAAAATATTATCCCATCTACATTTTTTGCTACACTATAGTTTACTATAGTTTAGCCATTCTTTGACAAGCAACAAGCTTCAAATGATCCATCTTCACATCATTTCACACTAATTGGTTTAAAATAAGCATTTATTTTTATGTACTGCATCTGTTTCGCAACTTGTCAAAATATTTAAACCTACAGCACTCTCCATTATTTCACATGTGTATACATGCTCCCTATCACAAATATAAATAGCTCTGTTTTTGCATAATAATTGTTTAACAAGATCCTGGAAGATTCAGTTATTTTCTGACATTATAATTTGAGCATCCATTCCTGTGAACTTATTTAAAAAAAAAAAAAACCTCCAGAATGCTATTCTTATGTAATTAATACATTAAAATTCTAATTAAGCTTTTGTACTCATATTTTTCAAACTACAATCTTCTGGCTGAAATTGTAATAAAAGATAATAATAAAAAATTAAAACTATATATATTCTCCCTCTGGGAATAATTTCTTCATCTTCACTAGTTAACTGACCTTTGGTGTAATCCTAGGATGTGAAGGTGATCTGCACATGACATTAGTCATCACATCAATCTCCAAGATTGCAAAATTTTTTGAATCTCACCACTGAATTAAATAGGATTACTATGTAATTCAGTGGTGGGATTCACATTCTTTTGACTACCAGTTCTGTGGATGTGGCTTATTGGGCATGGCATAGCTTGGTGGGCATGGCAGGGGAAGGATACTGCAAAATCCCCATTCCCTCCACACCCCACTAACCTCTGTTTCTCCTGTGCAGGCAAACAAAGAAGACCCAGCTGATCAGCTGGGACTCAGGAGGCAGAGAATAGATGGGGGTGGGGCCAGTCAAAGGTGGTATTTGCTGGTTCTCTGAACTACTTAAAATTTCTGTTACAGTTCTCTAGAACTGGTCAGAACCTGCTGAATACCACCTCTGCTATGTATGTTTATTGAGAAGCTAGGCCTTTTTATCTTCAGTTGGGTTTACTAGAAGGATATTATGATAAGGTACTTAACAATTTTTGGTTGATGTTGAAGAAAGCTTAAGTAGCACCTGAGCAATAACTGAATGACCATTAGGATTATAATACTGGAGCTGGAAAAGCTGCAAGTTATGCATATTGACAAGCAGATATATAGCAGATATACATAGATATATATCTATATAGCAGATATAAATAGACTTACATAGCACTTTGACTTATATACCCTATTAACAGTGCTTCTACAGCCCTCTATAAGCATTTACAAAGTCAGCATATTGTCCCCAAACACTCTGGATCCTCATTTTAATTCCACTTCGGAAAGATGGAAGGATGGGACAAACCTTTGAGCCTGGTGAGATTCGAACTGTCAAACTGTAGGCAACCAGACAAGGCAGCAGAAGTAGCACTGCAAGTACTGTATTCTAAAACCACGCACCATCATGGCTCTTTATGTAAATGTATTTGGGATGGCCCGGTGGCTCAGGAGTAAAGATGCTAAAGTTGTCAGATGAAAAGTTGACCAGCCCAGGTTCAAGAGCCCAACAGCAATCAATGGGTGGAGCTCTGCTATCTAGCAGCTCCTGCCTATCTAGCAGTTTCAAAAGCATAGCAAATGCAAGTAGATAAATAGGTATCCACTTCACTGGGAAGGTAACAGTGCTCCATGATGTCATGGTGACCACATAACTGCAGAAATATTTTTCAGAACAGTGCTGGCGTCAATGGTCTTGAAACAGAATGACCCCTTATAATCAGGAATTACCAGTAGAGTAAGAATCTGCATGAATTCCTTTACCATTTTTAAATCCATATTACTTAATAGGAATTATATTCTATGAAGAACACTTATATATTTATACATATTAGGGTTATTGCCTAAATGCTCAGTTGATTATAATCAATTATATGGCATAAAACACTGAAAACACTGATATGGATCTAGAGCTCTCTAGTGTAAAAACCAATGATGAAATTAAAGGAATATACCTACACATACACACACACAACACTATAACTATGTGTTGTGTGTATATATAGTATATATATATATATATATATATTATATATATATATATATATATATATATATATATATACTATATATATATATATATATATATATATGTGGATCTTCTGGTTATTCGTGTTTTTTCTCCCCGCGTAGAATTGGAAGATCTAGGGCAACGTTTCGATGAAGTCTCATTCATCATCTTCAGCTTGTCTCTTCAGCTCTGTGCTTCTCAGAGTAATGTGAGCTTGCAGCTGCTTCTTCCTTTTAACTGCTAGTGGGGGTGTGACTTGATGGGGTGGGGGTTTGGCTTGTGTTCTGATTGGTAGGGGGTTGGCTGTGTTCTGATTGGCTGGGGGGTGTGTTCTGCTTAGGTGGGGGCCTGGCTGTGCTCAGGTTAGTTCTTAGTTGCTGGGGGATTGAGCTGGTGAGCTGTGATCTTTGTTGTTTGGCTTCGTGTTCGTGGTCGTGCCACATCTTCATGGTGGGTGCAGTTTGCTTCTTGTATGGGTCAGAGGGGTTTGAAGTGGGTAGTGGTGCAGCTGCAGTATGGCTTCTGGTTCGTGGTCGTGTCTCCTCTTCTGTGTGGGTGTGAGTCTTTTTTCTGCGTGGAAGTGTGGTGGTAGCATCTTGTGTGGCACTTGTGGGTGTGGGTCTGGTGTGGGTGGTGGGTGTGGGGTCTGGTGACTACCTGAGCACAGCCAGGCCCCCACTAAGCAGAACAACACCCCAGCCAATCAGAACACAGCCAACCCCCCTACCAATCAGAACACAGCCAAACCCCCACCAATCAAGTCCACACCCCCACTAGCAGTTAAAAGGAAGAAGCAGCTTGCAAGCTCACATTACTCTGAGAAGCACAGAGCTGAAGAAACAAGCCTGAAAGATGATGAATGAGACTTCATCGAAACGTTGCCTAGATACTTCCAATTCTACACGCCGGAGAAAACCCGAATACCAGAGATCCACATACAAATACTCGGAAAACCTCAGAAAAACAATATCTATCCTATCTATCTATCTATCTATCATCTTATCTATCTATCTATCTATCTATATATATATATATATATATATATATATAATATTAATTATAATTATATTATATGCTGTTCAGCTTCCTTTGGGTGCATGTATAATTATATATATATATATATATATATTAACTTCTGAGAAGCAACAGAGCAAGAAACAAGCCTGAAGATGATGAATGAGATTCATCGAAACGTTGCCTTAGATACTTCCAATTTCTACCGTGGGAGAAAACCCGATAACCAAAGATCCAATATATATATATAATATAATATATATATATGGATCTTTGGTTATTTGGGTTTTCTCCGTGTAAATTTGGAAGTATTTTGTGCGATTGTTTCGACGAAATTCTCATTCGTTCATCTTCAGGCTTGTGTCTTTGGCTTTGTGCTTCTCGGAGTAATGTGAGCTTGTAGCTGTTTTTTCCTCTGAAACCAACGGCTGTGAGAGCCTGACCCACATACAAACTCAATACAGAAGCCTGATGATGGCAGATGAGAATTCTGCTGAAACGTTCTGACAAACTTAAAAGCACAACTACAATGACGTGGGAATAATACCCAAAGGAAGCTGAACAGCTCACATGTAGTTCCCAACAAAAACTTAAAAAAACAAATATATATATTCATACATACATACACACCATATGCTTCTAAATCCTATATTATTATTTTCCAAATGAAACTGCATGGCTGACAGTATTTAAAATAATAACTAATTTTGAAAGAATCACTTATATGAACATTTGCAGAGTAAATTACATGTACAACAGGATAACAGAGAAACCTTGGACTACAGTGTTCTTACTTCAGTTGTAATATGAATTAGAAATTCACACATCATGTTGTGGGACACCCTTGTCCTAGAGAATGAATATATTTTGGGGAATATTAAATGAAGCAGAATATATATTTTCCAAAGGAGAAATTGAAGAAAAATCTTAACAAAGGCAGAAAGTAAGACAAGTCTTCCTGCCATAAGAAAACAGTTTGAAACTGATAAACTTGAAGAGACTGGCCTTTAGGAATGCATATTTTTGTATCCTTTCAGGAAGACTGGGCCAATCTATTCACAAACAAAATGCCTTCAGCCATAGCTTTCCCCCAGGCTAGAGCTGATGGGATTAAGAATTTACATTTCCCTAACCTAAATTCTAAAACAGGACAGGACCTTTAAAACAATAATAGGATTAACCCACCACCATAGTAAAGATACAAGGCTCACTACATTGCACATCCCCTAGAGCATCTCAATCACAAAAAAAACAGAACCCGACAAAGGATCCATCCATTGATTCTGCCATTTTGTCAGCTTAACCGAGAAAAATCCTGCTGTCACTGAAGTTTCTGAAAACCAAATAAACAGATATTGTCCTTTCCTTGTAGCTATCCTCCATTGCTTTTTTTTGTTTTTGTTTTTTTTTTTTTTAAATCTCCCAGTTTGGAACCAGACTGGATTTTCCTTCCAATACTATCATAGTCTGAAATTCTGATAGGAAAACTTTCAAAAATTTGAACATAAAATTTCTAAGTGTTTGGTAGAGGAAAATGAAGCTGTGAAGAGGCCAGATAAATAGACAAAATTAGATATTTTTTAAAAAGAAAAACAACTAGCAAGTGGACTTACATGTGTTTAATACCATGTTTGAATCCAGTTGTTGTCAAAATCCATTACAGACCTCCATAACCTGTCCATTGAGTTTTTATTGAAAAGTTAGTAAACAATTTACATTTTGACATGAATACACACACACACACTTAGGATCAAAATGAAATATTATGTATAGAAGGATAAAATAAGACCAGAGAAACTGAAAACTTCCATGTCTGCATAAAATATACAGGTGACAGAAAGGAGTACTGTCAGTATACCTGAACTGTGATTTTCCAACAGGGTATGGAATATAGACACACACTTGTTATCTTAAAAAAATAGCACAACTTAGGTCAGTTCCAAGAGTAAATTCAAATAGCTAAATTGCACATGAAAGTGGCACTTCATGGAGAATTCAATTGACAAATTCAACATTCTGTAACAAATGGTGCTTGAAAATGATTATATATAAACGGGAAAGAGCTGGGTGCAGTACAAATATTGTAACTACAGTATTCTGTTCCTTGCCATTGTCAGTATTTTAGCCAACTGCAGTTAATTGCAGAGTGTGAGAAGAGGCAAAAGCGAAAACCTTTCCTAATTAAGGAAATCTGAGAAACTTGTGAAAATGTACACTGGGAAATATATGAACATTAATGATATACAGATCAAGGAAAATTAACTGGATGGAAGAGATACAGATTAACTCATCACTTGCCTTGCAATGAATTCTCCTGGTTTGTAATGACTACATTTGGCAGATCTATTTGCCCCCTTGTCCCACCCACAGCAGACCACAAAAGCTGTTATCATAAAGGCACAGAATGTATTCCAGATTATAGCTTTAACCTGAAAATATTTGGCATCCTTTCATGTTATCAAGCTACTTAAATCCTCTGTTTCATGGCTAAGTCACAAGACTCCAAACACAGGGATTGCCTTTCCTTGCCTCATCAGGAAAAGATTCCGAAGAGAAGCTTCCGAACTCCATTCCCAGCTTTTCAGAATACCACAGAATATCCCACAGTTCTCTGCTTCCCTACCTAGAAGCATTGAGGACATGAAACCCCACCATGAATATTGACATTCCATCGGTTTTGAAATGCCAGGCCTAGAATAATGAATGATTGTATTGTTGTTCAGCTACCATTGTCCATCATCAAAGAAGGCTGGGTCAGTTTGTAGATTCCCGGTCATTTACAAAAGCCATTCTGGATGTCCTAATCATCTCTGGATATTCAGCAAAGCAAAACTCATTTGTAAGAATCTGGGCCAAAAGTTTAACCTGATCTTTCTGCACATTTCTGCACTTTCCTTATGAATGACTCAGATCTTTCTACTGAAATTTTACAGGATCCACAAGCAGAACAAGCATGAGGGAGTCCAGATGTCCAAAATTAATGACAATCCATGAAGGCAGCAACCTTTATATCTGGAATTATTTATCCTTCTTTTCATAAATGTCCTACATTTCTGCCAGGTGCATTATCTCTTTCTCCCCACCCCTCTCTCCCTCTCCCTCTCCCTCTATCTCCCCGCCTCAGTGATTCTCCCTCCCTCTCTCCAAGTGTGCATCAGTAGAAATCTCATCTTTCTATTTAAACAGAAGACCTGGGCTCTGCATATGCATTTTCTGCCCTAAAAAACTAGGGCACTTCTTTCATTTCACATCCCTCTACCTTTTATAATGTACCCAGATTCCACATTCAAAGCTATTAAATATCAGCATGATTGGGAAGGAATATTTTTAAGCTGACCTGAAACTTTTAACGTTTTTGACATTTTCAAAATTTGGCTTGGAGAGGTATTTCAAAAATCAGCACTCTGCCTCCAAAGACTTGTTCATAGCTTTGAGCCAATCAGGTTCTAAATTAACTTCCATATTCTCTCCTGCATTCCTTGCCAGCTGGCAAGGAAAGAATAAGGGTCACTCAACTGGGCGAGCAAAGAGGGAGAATTTGTTGTTTTCTTTCTTTCTCTCCCCCCACCCCACTCCAAAGGGTTAGTTTTTCTGGATAGCTTCTGATTCCCTGGCATCCAAGTGCCGCACAGCCCATGCACTGAATACTTCTGGCTGTAAAAGCACGCAGCAAGACTGATGCCCATCAGCATCGTCATTAAAAGGGAAAAAAATGTGTAAGTGTGTTTGTGTGCGTTTGGAGGTGGGTGGGTGCAGAGCTTCTGGCTTCCAAGTCGAATCCCGAAGAATATCCATTCGATGCCTAAGACTGCCATCTATTGGCCGGCCAAGCCACCTCTGCTGCACGCTTACTTGCGATTCCGATCTTCCCAGTTCGACTTTGACTGTGGCAGCTCCGCCACCAGCTTCGGGAGGAGAAAGCGTCCCCCTTTTTTCCCCTCCTATTTTTTTTTTTAAATAATTAATTAATTTTTTTTTTTTTAAACNCCTTTTTTCCCCTCCTATTTTTTTTTTTAAATAATTAATTAATTTTTTTTTTTTTAAACTCTCACTTTCCGGAGCGCATCCTTCCCCTCCTACTTCGCTTCCTCGGCTAGCGAACGAAAGAACAGAAGCGAAGGCAAGTTGACGTCGCAGTTCTTTGGCTGGGACACAAAACAGCTCGGAATTCAAGAGCGGCTTCTGGATTTCCCGTCCTTGGGAGAGAGAGAGGGAGAGAGAGAGAGAGGGAGGGAGGGAGGGAGGGAGAGGGAGAGAGATGCTGAAGGGCTTGCGCTGCGCCTCGGAAGGAGCCTGGTTCGGGGAGGCGAAGGCGGGCGAGGTTGCGCGGCTCACGGTGGGCATCCCCTGCTACGATTAGGGGGACAAGCCGTCGGGCTCCCGGTGAAGGAGGGGAATGCAGCAGGGCAGGGCGGAGAAGAAGAGTCCGGGGGCTCAGCCTCCTCTGCAAGGGAGCCCACGGAGGAAGCTCCTGCGAGGGAATCGGCGTGGACAACCGCCGCCGGGGAAAACGGATTCCCTGCGCCCTGGTCGCGAGCCCTACCATGTCCAGAGCGCGCTGCAAGAAGAAAAAGAGGAGGCTTAAAGGGACGTCTTGCCAGATTCGGTTTTTCGGGCACGGCTTTTTCAAGCCTCAAGCCGGGGCGCTGGGAAATGGTGCGAGGACGGAGGGGAGACGGCGACAGTTGAGAGCAGCAGCAGCAGGAGGAGGAAGAAGAAGAAGAAGAAGAAGAGGAGGAGGAGGAGGAGGAGGAGGTGGAGCAGGGCAACGGCTCAGCCCGGAGAAAGTTGACCTCTTGCGCGGAAAGTGTGAGTACCGCCAGCGGGCTGGGAACTGCTCGGGCGCTGGGGATGCCGCGGAGGGTGCCAGAGAAACTGGAGACTAGAGGAAGCGGCTCATCCTGGTGATTTGTAGGATTCGCTGGCGGTGCCCTCCGCTCCCCCTCCCCATTTGATCCCACATCAATTTTTCTCTTTGCCTTTTTATGTCCGTTACACTGACCGCCCCCCTCCCACCCCTCCCTGCAGGATTCCGTCTCTCTGCTCTCGCGCACCCCCTCAGTGGGTTTCTTGGACCTTCCCACGCCTGCCTGCCTTCTCTCGGTTTCCCGACGCCCCCTGTGGTCCACACGCACACGCTCCCACGCATACGCTCCCAGTCCCTTGGGGGGGGGTGTCTCTCTGATCCAGGGGTCTCCAACATTGGCCACGTTAAGCCTGGAGGACTTCAACTTCCAGAATTCTGGTTGGGGATTTCTGGGAGTTGAAGTCCTTCAGGCTTAACGTGGCCAAGGTTGGAGACCCCTGCTCTAGTCCGTCTGAACCGGTCGGCACGGACCACCTTAATATATAACACCCTAATATACACACATATATATAGAGAGAGGAAGTAAATGGGGATGCCGGATATGGGATAAATAGATATAATACTATATATCCATAGATGATATGTATATATAGATAATCTCACACTGCCATTACTGGCCCCGTCCCCCCAATTTTTTCTCGTCAGGCCCACTTAAACGTCTTTTCCCTTTTTCCTCTTTTCCCCCCAGCTCCATCTCTTCCCTCCCAACCACAACTCTGACCCAAATCGATCCTGGTTTGTAGGTATAGAAGTCCTAGACTTCTTGTCCAACGGCAACTTTGTTTTCCAGCTGTTACGTCTTTGGAAACAAAAAAAAAAAGAACAATAACCCATCGTCATAAAAATGAAAAGTCCTCCCCTCACCCTCACTCCAAACCCCCGGGGTCTTCCGGGTCCCCGTATCATGCGCCTGGGTCAGCTTCGCTAGCCTTTACTCTCTCCAAAACCGAAATCGCTCGTCCGGTTTCCCCTGCTTGTCATTCAAAAACGCATCACATATCACAACATTGACGGCTCCTATAAACAGATTTAACCAACCCATCGCCATAAATACAGCTCGAACAAATTTTCATTGCTCTCCCCAACTATCTACCGTGTCTCTCCCCTTACACCACTCCACCTCTATACTCCTTCACTCGTCCTAGCCGCTTCCACGTATCACCCAGTTATCGCACTCCCCTCACCTACCAAATTCCTTCCACTTTCACGCCGCTATTAGGGGGGGGAGACGCCTTCGGGAAGGGCAGCCACCCCGCCTGTAAAAGGCCACCCCGGCAGAGACCAGCGAGCTGTGTGGTGTAGTGTATTTGCACGACGGCGGGGGCGGGGGGGGGAAAACCTGGAAAAAGGGTGCTTACAGCCCTGTGTGCAAGGCTGTACGATGTGTGTGTGATGTTGTGTGTGTGGTGTGTGTGTGTGTGTGTTTGCAGTCGCGCGCGCATAGTGTCCCTCTCGCTGGCGGAGCAAACCTTTGCGACCAAATAAGCATTTCCCGCCGCCTTTCCTTTTTACCGTCTCGCTGGGCGGTTTGCAACACAGAGCGAGCGGATGGGCTTAAGCCAGTTCGAGTAAGAGGTTGCAACAATGCTGGGGCCTCTGGAATTTTCAGCCTCTCGTAAGGTATAGCGAGGGGGTGGAGGAAAACGAAACACGGGGCGGCGGGAGGAGCTTGATAGATTTCGAGTGTCTCACTGGTTGCTGTTTACTTGGTTCCAACTTCCCCCCCCCACCATTTTAAACCACCCCCCCCCCCCTTTTAACCAAACACCACCAGGGCTCCCAACTGCCACTGCTGGAGCAACTGGGAAGGGAGCTTTGCGCTTGCAAGTCGAACCGCGGCTGCTTCAGTGCGGTATATCCAGAAGGGAGGCATTAATAGATTTTTAACCACTCACCCTCCGGGCTGGGGTGGGGTGGGGGGCATTGGAAAGGATGGGCGACGAGGAAAAGGAACGACCCTTCCCCCTTTCGAAGAGAGAGAGATCAAGAAATAGATGGAGATCGAATCCAATACCCCCTTTCAAGTTGGCGAGCTCTTCTCTTCTTCCTCCTCTTCCTCCTTCCCTTTTCACCAGCCTTTGCAGCCGAATCTGTCAGCATCCCTTTTTGGATGCTACATTTTAACTTTTATTCCCCACCCCTCGCAACTGTTCGGCAAGTGGGAGAGGGCATCTACATTCTTGGGTAGTTGCTCATTTTAAATAAGGATTTGCCAGAGGGGGGAAAAATCGGGAAGGGTTGCTTGGCTGGTGATTTATTTGAGCTTTATTTCTCCTTTGGACCAAGGGAATTTGTCACTTCATGGATGAATGACTGTAGTGGAGCTGGCAATTGTCTTAGAAGTGCAGGGTTGCTTCTTATTTTTTTCTTTTTTGCAACCCCTTTCCCCTTATTTGTTTGATTGATGCAGAGTCAACTGTTTCTTTTCTTTTTCTTTTTCTGTCAAACCCTTGGAGAACAAAACCCATCTTCCTTAACCTGCTTGGGCACTGCCACAAAATCCTTGAACTCAGCCTGAAAACTCAATAATCAGAGCCACATGACTCTTCTTTCTATCTACTCCAAGGAAAACCTGGGAAGAAATCTCCCAAATCCTTAACTGGGGAATAGGGGAGACTGGGATTTACCAAAAGATTTGATCCCAGCCAATGCCACCTAGCCCTTGATCTAACAAATCACAACAGTCAACCCACCCAAAATGCATGGAAAACAGGGTGATTTACGATTGGGTGGTGATTTATGGTGATTTATTCACCCATTCCTATAACTTATTGCATTCAAACAGTAGAAGTATTTTCCATTGGGAGGCAGAGAAGCTGGGAGGAGGGAAGGGAATAGGGCATGCCTATTTGCCAGAATGCGATTCAATGACACTGGCTATGTTTGTGGGTCAAAATGGGGGCACAAAGAGATGAACTGGGGTGGAATTACTCCATCCCTCCATCTGCAATGCCTTCTCCGAAGGACAGCAACTGAGAAAGCTCCACATTTCCAAATTGTTGGTGGCCATCTGGTCCTCTCCAAGTGACTTAGATCATTGCATGGTCATTTGAATTAGCGTGTTACCAAAACTCTAGGAAACCAGATACTAGTTATGGTTGAGGCCACAGGGACAGATCCAGTTCTAGCCTGCTTGCAAAGTTCTGGATGATCATTTAAAGGACAACACTTGTGTGTACATACCTATAGTCTCTCTGTGCCTCTCTGTGAGGGTATATGTGCAGTATTACTGCCTTTCAACCAATGCCTTTGTGAAAATAACTTACTGACCAGCCGATTAAAACAGAAGTGAGTGAGCGATGATGAGGCTTTTTCAGATAATTTGATTCTGATAAGGATTCCTAAGTATTTCATCAATGGCTTGGCCCCATCATTTATTTATTTATTTTTTAAAATGAGATGATGGAGATCAGAAATTGAATTACTCGGTTAAAATATCAGCTCTGGTATTTTCCTTTATATATACACACACACACACACATACACACACACACACACACACACATATATTTTGCTCTGGATATACATTTATATACCCAGAGCAAAAGTGATTAGGAATATCAGGTGTTTGAGAAGCTACTTCTGTTTCAGGCTTTCGGTATTGTTGTTATAAACAGCCATAGATATACAGAGAGAAAAAGAGTGAGGCTCTCTGAAAATATTACAGCAGGATGCCTGCAATGGCATTTAAATGTTTTTTTAAAAAGCCAAAATGGGGAGGGGGAGGAGAGAGAGAGAAATATTTGTCTTACCAAAATAAATGGGGATTTTTCCTTCGCAGAGAACTGTTCAGACTAAAAGGTTCTGAACAGGGGCAGGAAACCAAGCAAAATGAGATGGATAATAGGTGAGAGGATAATAGGCTTATAAAATGGTTCTTCTGTTCTCATTAGAACTGAGTAACTAAACTGACAGCCATTTTATGTATATTTATATGGACACATTATACATGATGTGTTTGTGGGAGGGGGGCAGGGTGGGGGAAAACAAATTAGGAAAGGACTCCCAGTGTTAGGAAGCCCAAGGGTTTCAATGAACAGTGCCTTTCCTTTGGAAATTTTTAAAAACCTGTACTGAGAAAATACTGTTTAACAGCTGTTGGTTTAACATTCCCAAAGCCAAAACTCTTGGCAAAGAGAATGCCAGTCTCATTTCCTTCTTCCACCTGTGTTTTGACTTCTTAACAGTGTCATGACGAGATTTTTCTGCTTACTCTTGTGACAACCTGGTATTTGTGTTCTCTCTTTCTTTCTCTCTCTCTCTCTTTTTTTTTTTTTTTCCTTNCTCTCTCTCTCTTTTTTTTTTTTTTGCCTTTTACAGGAGATAACATGTATGCTTGCTGCTCTACGGTGATTCAGGAGCAAGATCTCAACAGAAAAATGCGTATCTGGATGGTGCAAACCATCACTTTTGCTTTAACATCTCTTGTCCTGGCCTGGGCAGAGAGCATCGAATATTATGGCGAGATCTGTGACAATAAATGCCCTTGTGAGGAGAAAGACGGCCTCTTAACGGTGAGCTGTGAGAACCGGGGCATCATCAGCCTCTCTGAGATTAGTCCTCCCAGATTCTCCATTTATCATCTCCTGCTGTCTGGGAATCTTCTCAACAGGCTGTACCCTAACCAATTTGTGAACTACAGTGGGGCTTCAATATTGCACTTGGGGGGCAATGATATCCAGGACATTGAAACGGGAGCCTTCCATGGTCTGAGGGCCTTAAGGAGGCTGCACCTGAACAACAACAAATTGGAGATACTGAGAGATGACACTTTTGTAGGCCTGGAGAGCTTGGAGTATCTTCAAGTTGATTACAATTATATCAGTGCCATTGAACCCAACTCCTTTAACAAGCTCCACCTGCTACAGGTGCTGATCCTGAATGACAATCTTCTCTCTTTGTTGCCCAACAACTTGTTCCGCTTTGTTCCCTTGACTCATCTCGACCTAAGGGGCAACCGACTGAAACTTCTGCCATACCTGGGCCTTCTGCAGCACATGGATAAGGTGGTGGAGTTGCAGCTGGAAGAGAACCCGTGGAATTGCTCCTGTGAACTGATCTCTCTCAAGGATTGGCTGGACAGCATATCCTATTCAGCCTTGGTGGGGGATGTAGTGTGTGAAACTCCTTTCCGGTTACATGGGAGAGATTTGGATGAAGTTTCCAAGCAGGAGCTTTGCCCTCGGAGACTCATCTCAGATTATGAGATGAGACCACAAACCCCACTAAGTACTACAGGGTATTTTCATACCACTCCAGCCTCTGTAAACTCTGTGGCTACTTCCTCTTCAGCTGTTTACAAAACACCCTTGAAACCCAAAGGGACACGCCAGCCTAACAAGTCGAGGGTGCGTCCCACCTCTCGATTGCCCTCCAAGGATCTGGGATACAGCAATTATGGTCCTAGCATTGCTTACCAGACCAAATCCCCGGTGCCTTTGGAGTGTCCTACAGCTTGCACTTGCAACCTACAGATCTCTGACTTGGGTCTCAATGTCAACTGCCAAGAAAGGAAGATTGAGAGCATATCAGAGCTGCAGCCCAAACCATATAACCCCAAGAAGATGTACCTGACTGAGAACTACATTGCTCTGGTGCGTAGGTCAGATTTCCTGGATGCTACAGGGTTAGATTTGCTCCACCTGGGCAATAACCGTATCTCAGTCATTCAAGACCGGGCCTTTGGGGATTTAACTAATTTGCGGAGGCTCTATTTGAATGGGAATCGGATTGAAAAATTGAATTCAGAGCTTTTTTATGGGCTTCAGAGCTTGCAGTACCTTTTCCTGCAGTATAATGTCATCCGGGAGATTGAGACAGGCACATTTGATCCAGTGCCCAATTTACAGCTCTTGTTTCTCAACAACAACTTGTTGAGATCTTTACCTGTGGGCATTTTTTCTGGCTTAACTCTCTATAGATTGAATCTGCGGAGCAATCATTTCTCCTACCTTCCTGTAAGTGGAGTGCTTGACCAACTAAAATCCTTGCTGCAGATAGATCTTCATGAGAATCCATGGGATTGTACTTGTGATGTGGTGGGCATGAAGTTATGGCTTGAACAACTCAACACGGGAGTCCTTGTGGACCAGGTAATCTGTGAATCCCCTAAGAAATTTGCTGAGAATTATATGAGGAACATCAAACCAGAGTTGCTCTGTCCAGACTATTCTGACATCATTGTTTCCACGCCCACTCCATCATCCATGCAGGGATCAGCAAAGACCACCTCTTTCTCCAATTTGGGGCAGTTCAATAGCACCATGGAAGAGGACAGTTCAGCATCACCTGGTAGTGGCTCTTCTTCCTCCTCTTCCTCTTCTTCCACGGTGCCTTTATCGGTGCTGATTCTCAGCTTACTGCTAGTCTTCATCATGTCTGTGTTTGTGGCTGCTGGTCTTTTTGTGCTGGTTATGAAACGTAGGAAGAAGGTTCAAGGTGACCATGCCAGCACCAACAACTCAGATGTGAGCTCCTTCAACATGCAGTATAGCGTGTACACAGGAGGGGGAACTCCCCATTCTCACCTTCACACCCATCACCAGCAGCATCCACAGCATCTTCACCATGGTGGAGGAGGAGGTGGTGGGGGTCCAGCTTTGCCTAAGGTGAAAACCCCAGCGGGACACGTCTATGAGTACATCCCTCATCCTTTAGGCCACATGTGCAAGAACCCCATCTACCGCTCCAGGGAGGGCAATGCGGGTGAGGATTACAAAGATCTCCATGAGCTCAAGGTGACCTACAGTAATCATCATCTCCAGCCCCAACCCCCTCCTCCCTCACAAGTGTTGGGGCTGCCTCCAGCAGCTCCAGGGGTACAAGAGGAATCCCTCCGGAACCCCTCATACAGTGTCAGCACCATTGAGCCTCGGGACGAGTTGCTTTCCCCTGTTCAGGATGCTGATCATTTTTACAGGGGCATTTTGGAGCCTGACAAACACCCTTCCTCCACCTTGGGGGGCAGTAACCTTCCGGAGTACCCTAAGTTCCCTCCAACTGCCTACACCTTTTCCCCTAACTATGACATTAGGCGCCCGCCTCACCCCTACTTGCATTCCAGTTCCGGGGACAGTAGGCTCCGGGATGCAGTGCTCTACACTCCCCCAAGCACTGTTTACGTAGAGCCCAACAGGAATGAATATCTGGAGCTAAAAGCAAAGCTAAATGCAGAGCCGGACTACCTCGAAGTGTTGGAAAAACAGACCACGTTCAGTCAGTTTTGAGATCTCTTTTCCTCCTGTCCTTTCTTCTAGAGAGCATTTGTATTTAATAACCACACACACAGAAATACAATGGTGACCTGCCTCCTCTCTGTCCCCTTTTCCTCCCCACAACCTGCCTTTGCTTCATTTGTTGGAAGGCAAATTGCCTTGGCACAGAAATTTCCAGTTTTGGGGAGGGGGGGAGTAATGAAAGGAGTGTTCATAATTCTAGATTGCTATTTCGGCTCTCTCTTTTTACAGCCCATAGGAATCAATTGATCGAAGGAAAATAGGTGCAGCTTTTGTTCTCTCATCACTTTATGTGGTGTGTTGTTTTGCTAAAGGAAGCATTGGCATCTGTAAAACAAAAAGGGTATCATTCAGCCAGATGTCAAAAAAAAAAAAAAAAAGNAAAAAAAAAAAAAAAACCAAGGTCATAGAAATCATGTTATCCTGTTATTTTATGTCGGATATGCACTGCTGACAATTTAATTCTCCCTTGGTTTAAAAAATAAATAAATAAATTGTAGGGCACCAAATCCCATTTTTAGCCACGAATGGATTTGATTGATATTTGGGGTAAGGGCAAGATTAGCACACCCTGAAATTAATACAAGGCATTTTGTTCTTTCCTTTCCCTTTCTTTTCTTTTTTTTAAAGAAAAGAAAAAAGAAAAAAAGAGGATTTATTTGTATGTTTCTGGACTTTTGATTAAAAACCAATATGATCTCAAAAGAATCACCAATAGATGTGGACAAATCAATAAAGAGTTCAGAGATATATGATCCATAACTGGGTAGTAAAGTAATTTATTGAAATATATACAAAAAAGGAAATATTTTATTGTAGCTCCTATTTTTATATGCGCACACACAGACATATATATGGTAGCATTTCCTTCAATGTTTGAGGGTCCCTTGTAAATGGAAGAGTTTTCTTAGCCATAGACTAAACTGTGATGAAAGAAATGTTTAGACATGGATATCATACAACTGCATTTGGTAACCTGTTAGGAATGGCAGCCATTTCTTGATCTGCATAAAAGAGTGGCTGTTGCAGTGTAACAAGTGTATTGGCCAGTAGAGGTGATAGTATGGATAAATTCTGATTGCTGTCCTGCACAATTTCATTTTCCTGGTGTCTGTGGTGACCAGGAAGATGAAATCTCTATTAAAGGTTAAGGTTCTTTATCCTTAAAAGAGATTTCAGTGTTCTAGTGACCACAGAATTGAATTCAGAGGCATATATGAAACATTTGACTACAACTTTACCTATGACACCTGCTGCTATGGGTTTTTTTTTTTTTTTTTTTTTTTTTGAGANTTTTTTTTTTTTTTTTTTTTTTTTTGAGAAAAAGGATTCCTCCTTGGCCAAAATATTAAGTTTGTTGGTTTTTTTACCCTTCACACAAGAATGTAGATTTATCAGAGTATACAATTGGCTCAGAAGGGTAGTGTGGCATTCTCTGATTTGCAAAGCAGTCAGGGCCCTGGCAAATCTCAGAAGTGTTTGAAAAAACAGAATGATCAAACCTGATAGACAATCTTAAGGCCAAAAATAACAACAATAATAATTCAGGGAAAATGAAAGCTATGTGATGTTCATTTAATTGTGGCTGTTTGTTAATAATTACTTCTATGAGTCTCGCAGTAGGTTGAATAATTTGGCTAATTCAATGAGGGAAGTGTAAAAATTACTACTACTGGTATATTGGGATTATTTTATTGGCCAGATGTTTAGACTGGATTTGACATTTGTTATCAACCTATCGTGTCCTTCCCCAGAACCTATTTTATTATTATTGTTATTATTACTCAAGCAGGAAGGCAGCAGAAATTATGTTTCATTTTGTCTGAACGATACTGGCAAAACAGCTTGATAGTTGGCAGTTGCTGAAGCCCATTTAAAATCATTCATTCAAGTAGAATTGCCTTTATAGAGATCTCTCTGTTGCCCCGGCATCTTGAAAGACCATATAGTGGACTATTCAAATCTATTTATGATGTATCCATCCTTTCTTCTTTGAACACCAAGCAGTGGCAAACATATCCATAAATACAGAATCAACTGTATGATGGGACAGGATGTCTTCTATGTATTTCAGTACATGTATATTTTTTAAGGAAAAAAAATACAACTTTATAAATAAATACTTGATAACAATTTCAAATGGAAGGAAATGAAATAATGTTTACCTCATGTTCAGTTATTTAATCTCCAGGGACATGTTACTCAGAACAAAATTATCTCCCCCCCCAAAAAAAAAAATGCTTTAAAAGGATTAAAGTCCTGTCACTGAGTTGTAAAGCATTCAGCCATTCTTAATTAATACTTGTGAAGTGAAGATACATGTGATTCTGCAGTTTCAACTTTCAATTTTATTTCCTCTTGACAATTTCCCATAGAAATTGGCTAAAAGATATTTCAGGTGCATTTTTTTTTACGGTTTCCAATTTTTGATTTGTGAAAGAGAAGATCATTTCATTGGATTTTTTTTCCTGTAAGAATTGTCTGTTTGGCATGTTGCTTTGATGCCTTTCTCACAAATGTGGTTCATAAAATATATAGCTTTTTGCAAAGGATGTATTATTTACTTTTGCAGAAATAATTCTGCATTCTTCTCCTTTTCCTTCCGGGCTGCAAATCAGTACCAAACAATCATATCGTGAAAATATATTTCTGGAGCCAACACATTTAAACATGATTCTAGAAACTAGCCTGAGCAGAATATTTTGCTGTCTGAAGCCATGAACAAGATACCATTTCTTTTTTCCAGGTTGTAGATGTGAAAAATTATTGGAAGCAAATCTCTGAGGAAAAGAATAACAGCTTTTGTGTGTTGTTCTCTTAGAATGCAAAGCCTAAGGGAGATTTGATAGAAGTATTTAACATATTTGATTTGGAAAATATGATCAGAAAGGGTTTTTTTCCCTTTGCAGTTGTATTCATTAATATGAAGTTTAGGTAGGTCCAAATCAGGGAAATATTCTGTGCACAGTGCATGAGTTAAACTGTGAAAGTTGTTGCCTTCTAGAGGGGTGGTGGCTATCATTTCAAATAGTTTGAAAGAGGAACTGGATTAAATTAAGGAAGATCAGGTTGTCAAATGTTGCATGCTTGATATCTCTGGCAGGATTACTTAAAGACCAACAGACTGAGAATGCAAAAGATCTGCGATGTCAAAGGCATCGCCTGGCTCATGCAGAAAGCTAGATTGAATGGGACCTTAATCAAATCCATCAATTGTTCTTATTCCATGCAAAAAAAGTCCAGGTGTTTTCACTGCTGACATTGGAGTTCTCACTGATTGTCAGGAAAAAAAAATCACAACTCAAAATAGTATGAATGGTTTACTTTGGTTGAACAACTGAAGAAAGATTGGGTGCTGAAGGTCAGTTATTGATTGTAGAGATGCCAGATGCCAGCATTTAAGGATGCTGATGGTTGACATTGTCATATCTGATTTATCACCGAAAACATATCCTAATAGCTTCCTGGAGCACAGAAATTTTGCTATATTTGATTTTTGCTAATTTATTGTATTTTATGGGGTATTAAATGCTGCACGCTCAATACATACTTAGGTTTACAAGAATTGGTGTGAATGCATGCAGTGGCATACGTTGAATAGTTGTTTTTTGGTGAGGGACCAGTCTTCTGGGCCTTTATGAGGGAAAGCTTATATTCAGGAGCCCCTAGGTGTATGTGTCACATTTGTAGGGAAGAGGAAAAAAGGACCAGTTGCAATGATTTATGTTTGTAACTTGATTTCTTAACTTTTTGGTTTGCCATAATTTCGTGAGCACTTGGTATCTTAGCATACAAAAGAGAGAGCACTTCTATAATATAAATGCTGTCATGTAAAGGTTTGTTACAAGGCTTTTTAAATCTTTAGTTAAATTAAGGCGGTCAAACACACTCATGCTGGTGCTGCTGAAAGAAAATCGCAATCAATCATTGCTTGGGAAATCCTAACCGAACAAATAGTTAGTAGCAAAACAGAAGTCTCAAATTGTGTTAGGTGGTTATATTAGCACATAATGGAAGTAACTAGAAATACATTTTTCACCAATTGTATTGAAGTCTCTAAATTAAAGCAGTGTGGAGAGACTTTTGCTGTCTGCTATTCTTTAGAGAAGTAGAAGTAGAAATAGTAGAAGTAGTAGGAAGAAGAGAAGAGGAAGAAGTCTCAAATTGATACAGAAAGAGCTTATAATTTGTAAAAAAAAATGAATACAAACCTGTATGTTAATATAGATAGTGCATAAAAAACAGAAAGTATTGGAAACAGTGGCAAATGGCATCACATTAGAACCAGTATATTACAAAATAAATTCCGTGCCAAGATAGTGAAAATTGTGTATCACAATTAAATCTGGATTTTCTTTTTATTAAAAAGAAAAACAGAAAACATCATGGAATGGAATAAGTGAATGATTCCCTCCAAGACTGATGTCCCGTCAAATATCAAATATTTGAATGCATTGTATAAATATGCTTGTGTAGCTTTCCTGAAATCAGTGTACATAGGAAGATGCTATACATAGCATTGTGTCATGGTTATAGACCTCTGCAGCTAGCTATGATAATGGGAAGAATGATGGCCCATGTCTTACTACAAGCATTTCTATTATGTGCTTGCATCTTGCTGGTTGACATGTATTTTGTCATTGGTACCCTGGAAGTCAATGTATATGTGAACCAGCCAAAAGCAGAAATGGAATAACAGCCTTGTTTGCTTATTTTTGTGTCTTCAAGTCAGTGTTGGTAGGCAAGAAATGCCTGAAGTACCTTAATCCGTTTATGTTTTCAGAATAGTTTGCCATTGCCTTTTGTCTAGGAAAAAGTGATTGTCTTTGTGTGGCTTTGTGCCTAAGGTAGTTCTAGAATTTATGGTCTTCTGGTTTCTAGCCTGGTGCCTTTTAAGTACTACACTAAACTGGCTCTCAAAAATAAGTTTATAAAGCAGGTTTTTTTTTTCAAAAAAATGCTGGTTCTCCTTGCTGCATACAATGTGTGCTGCCTATACATTAATGTCCTGCAAACTTGCACTACAAAAAAAAAGTATATTGGAGTATCCAGTGGATATTTCTAAGTATATGCACTGCCAGCTTTTCTAAGGCAAATCTTTTTACAGATCTCATTCCCCCCCCCCTTTTCATGTAGTGTCAAGGAGTGGTTGATCTCATTTGATGCCACCTTGATTCAAGTATGAGTGGTGTGCATAGCAGCTACTCTTACTGGCAGAAAATGAAAAGGGCAGCGACTTCATTCTGACCTTTTAGAATTACAGTGCTGATCTGCAGCATTGTTTCAAGGTTGATGTGATCAAATTACCTCCTCCCCCCCAAAAAAAACCCTACCCCTGTTCCTAATATTTGCAGGTGAAATATGTAGACCAAGAGCTGTGGAAAAAATGTGAAAGAGAGACATCTTTAAAAATATGTACATCTCTGGAGTTCCTGTTCACTGAATTTCTATTGAAGGATGTGAGACTTCTTCCAAAGCAAGTTTCCATTGATACAAGTCCCTCCCCCAGAATTGTATATTGTGGCACAATCAGAAATATTTACTGGAAGCATTTCTATCTCCTCTTAGCCAAAAAAGTTCCCAGAATCATAAAGGAAAAAAAAAGGGTTGATAAAATCAGCTGAGATTTCTGCAAAGGGAAAAATAAATGAGAATGGGGAGGAGAAATGAAGATGAGTATAAAAGAAAGAAAGAACATGTAAACTACTATAAATATTTATTTAACCCATTCATTCTCAGAACCAGATGATAGTGATAATCAACTTTTTCAGAGTGGAGAACTGAAGTGGAAAAATTGTAATCTAAATAGTTTCCCTATGGAGGAACAGGTTCATAAGCAATCTTATTCAACCTCCATTTCTCCTAATCTGGGTATTTTCCAGATGGGTTCATTTTCAACTCCTAGAAGTCCTTTAAACAGGATGGTGGTCACTGAGAATTCTGAGAATCTACACATTTGGAGGATGTCCAGTTTGGCAAGACTAGACTAATCCTGGTTTAACATGGCAAAGTGGGCTATTTGAGTTGTCTCCTAAGAAATGCAAACATTCAAAACTGACTCATCATGCTAAATTCTGATCAGTTTAATATGATTTGTTTGGTTTTGTATTGTTTGAATCACATTTTATACATTATGATTTATAGATTGTTATGTTCAGTGAGCAAAGGCAATTATGGCCACTTCTACAAATCATGCATAAACTGTCATGACTAAGTATACTACATGGATATTATAGGAATTTAAGAATTAATGGAAATATCAATTTTAAATGAAAACAAAAACAATAAGTAGGAATGTGATAACACCTTTTCTAATAAATATTCAAAGGCATAAGCTTTCATGAGTAGCAACTCACAAAAGCTGATGCCTTTTAATAAACTGCTTTCATTGGAAAAGATGCTATAAGACTGCTTTTTTCTACCATACACTATCATACTTATTTTCTTGCAATATCTACCAGCAATCTAGAATATCCAAAATTGGATGATTTCTGAAAATATATCAATGTTCTTAAATTCGAAAATCTCTCATCTTTCTCCACATTACCCTACCTTTTCCTGATAATTGAAAGGCAGGCAGGTAGATATATAAAAACTTTTGAAATTATTCAGAGTTTATAACAATTCAATGGCAGCAACAAATTTTAATTGGAAAAAGCAAATGTTAATGAACTGAATGGCACATCTTTTTTTGTTGCCAATTATTTGCCAAGTTGCCAAGCAATTAGAAAAATAATTCTTAAAGTCATATTTTAGAATGACCAAAATTAAATTTTACATTGATTGCAATATATTTGATGTGTTTTTAGACTATCTGCAAGTATTTTAGTGCTATGCAATATTACATTAATGATTGGATTGAAAAGACAGATGATTTTGGCAAGCAAATCAACTGGTTGAAAATTTAAGTTTTATACTGGTTAGCTAAGATGATGAGGCAAAACTGAACCAGTGAGCAAAAGTGAAATTTCATCAGTATATTACTTACTTTAAACAATGTTTAAACCTGGTGAAGTTTTGGTTTTTTGATCATTTGAGTTCATCTGTATATATCCTTTTTCTTTTCATTTCCCCAGTCTAAACCGGGCACTCGAAAAAGTATATGTATTCATTGCACTGAAAAGGAACTGAAAATAAATCTATAAGGACAATGAAAATGGAGAGAACAGAAAATAAATGATGGTTGTTTGATTATACGAACCTATGGACAGAAATTGCCATATTCTCCTTTTTGAATGTGGCAACCAGTGGATAATTTTACCTAGTTGTTTTTACACTGTGAAATAAACTTTAGGCATGTGCGAATACTATGATATACTAAATTGGCGGGAAAGTAAATTGATATGATAAATGCTGTAACCATGTGGGAATATAGGATATTTCAGTATCAGTATATTTGAAAAATGAAACTGGGAAGATAAAAAATAAATATTGGTCTTACCATATTACAGAGATTAAGAAGATAATCCTCTTTTTGGTCAATATAGATGGCTCTTTATTATGGAATGTGTTTGAGCCAAACTGTGTTTAAAATGAGCCCACAGTTAGCATTTTTTAATTCAGGTTTCATAAGTAGGATTTCTTAAACAGGTACTACTAGATCCTGATCCAAGATGCTTTCGTATAGTCATATGTAGCTACTTTCTCCATATTTCTTTGTTGGAATTCTAAATATGGCAGTTACTTTAGGTACCTCCTTAATGATATGTCAGATGAAATGATCATTTGTTTGAATGCATTTGATCGATTATCCTGGATGCATTATTGTTGTTAAAAATCCATTTATACATGTAAACTATAAATAGTTTATTTTGGGCTTAATTTATAGAAGGCAAATCCCAGCAATTTTTTGCTGCAATCAAGTTAAGCTCTTCCTATGATTGTTATTTATGTTATGTGGATTATTATGTATAATTCAGTAGCATTTATTTTTCATTCTATATTTAACCAAAATTGGTTATACGATGATAATGTTCCTATAGGGATAAGGAACTCTATGGCACATTTTCATTTTTGACTTCTTGTGTTGCAGGCTTGCACTCAGTGTCGCACACTGGGCTAGTGTTATTGCCATTACTTTTGTGACTCTCATAGAGAGTCCTTATGAGGACAGCCCTGCCAACTCTCACGGTTCTGCCGTGAGTCTCATGATTTTTTGTCATGTCTCCTCAATACTCACACGCCAATTTAAAACCACTTTTGTTTTGTTATTTGAGAGCCACCGTCTATATGGTGCTGAGAGAGAGCCCAGAATCCCTGGTTCAGCCAGCGGTTATTTTCATGTCCAAGTGGGTTTCAAGGACGCTTGGAAGAGAAAATCCCCATCTTCTCCCTCTTGGTGGCGTGCCGCCGATTATGCACTCAGAGCAGCGACTGTTAGCGAGGCGGCTTTCGCGATGTAGAGTCTTGGCTCTCACAGGGCTGGGCCCTGTCAGCTTGGCCCTTACGCAGCCCTCACCTCAAAGTAAAACGCATGCGCAATCTGGGCCGCCAGCTTTTTTCTCCTGATATGGACGATGGCCCCAACTTTTTGCACCCGCCACCTTTCCTCATCAGGCATTCACTTCTGCTGTTCAGGGAAGTCAGCGCCCAGCCCTGTCCTCCAGAATCATTCTGACGGTGAGCCTTGGTCATTGGCCCATCTTCGCAGGCGCCTTGAGCCTTGGCGGTCTTGATCGCCCACGCTGCTTGCTCCAGAACGCAGGATAGCTCACTGACAGATATTTGAAGGTTAATTGGGCGAGGAGTGTTTACGTGCTGGGATCTACGTCGAAAATAGTATAATTTACCCTCGTTCCCAGCATCTTGGGGAAATGTCCAGGTAATCTACACCATCTAACTGGAGTGGGAAATCAGAAATAATAAACAAGACAGATTTCAGGCTCTGGTGATAACCTAGAAGACAAGACAGCGCTGCGAGGCACAAGGTTGTGAATTTACACACTAAACTTACTGTGTACTGCGTTATCAGTTTCCTAAAAATTGGCATAACTGAATGCTAATTGGCGATTATTTGTTTCGATTCTTGTGCCTCATTTCACCCATGTAATTGAAACATGCCGGCTATAAAGGATTCTTATATCTGATGGAAATTAAGTCAACATAATTATACTGTGGCCGGGTATCGTTTCACGTGACCTGTGATCTCACTATTTTTTATAGAATCTCCAGATTTTTTTTCATGGGTCTCCAGATTTTCCTTTATCAGGGGTTGGCAGGTCTGTGAGGATATAGACATAAGAATAATTTAGCCCCATTTCTTCCCTCTCTTTCTCTTCTTTGGAGAAATAGAAGAGACATTCTTTTTAAAAATCAGGTTGGATTACTGGTCCATTTCTATTGTGATCAAATTGAGGGCTGTCAAAAATCCGTATTCCATTTTACAGTTTCAATGCTGCAGGATTCCATCAGAGGTCAATTAAGTTATGGCCCCGTGGTCTGACTCAACACATGGCAATTTTTTATATTTTTCTTCTCCTATACTTGCTAGAGGATGATTCACCCTTTATCTCTGAAGTGTGTGCAGCAATAGTTACTAGCCACAAAATGGCCAGACAACCAAGCAATGAAATCCCTTGCCAATGTGGAGTTTTGTTCAGCAGATACATTCTCAGTGTGCCCATAAGAGAGAAATATCTGCCTCTACCTAGGATCAAACTCACAGCCTCCTGATTGAGAGGCAAGAGCTCCATCTTTAGGCCACTGCACCATTCCTTAATTAAACTCCTTAACTACACCTCTTTTTAATGTACAATGCATATTAATGCCCTACTTCTTTTTAATGTGCAACACACATCTTGCATTTAAATGGACCATGGTTCCACTTATCTGATAGTTCCTACCATTTTGAAAATAATGACTATTGCTGTTAATGTTTTTTACAGTTTCTCTCTTACAATTCCTCCACGAGAATTTTATCTAATAATATTAAGCCTTGTGCTTATTTATTTGTAGTCTGCAAGGTGGACATTGACTATTATTACAACACAGTAGTTGCCTTTTGTCCCAGATCTAGGTCATTATGGATAAAAAGAAAACAACTCTCAGTAGTCAAACTCAGTTCTTGCCAGCTAACCAAACATATCCATGCAGTTTTCTCTGCAACAATATTAAATGGTTTGGTGTTGCCTTCTTCCACAGCCCTGGAATTTCCTGGCAGTATTCCATGTATATAATACATATAATAGCCAGGTCCAACTCAGCTTAATTTCCAAGGCCAGTGAGATCAATCACAAGATGCTACCGCTTACTTACAGATAAGAGTGCTCTGCTAATGCAATTTCCATTTCCTTGGAGCACCTATACCTGAAATATATGTTTTACTCAAGGAGTAACTCATATCAAATCTAAAGATGTTTTATTATATGAAAATAATGCCATTTTTAATTGGAGGGTGGAAAGATTGTATGGAAATAACATTTCTTTCATCAAGATGTCAGTGTTCTGATTTACTCTGGTATTTTGGGGAGTTACCTTGAAAAAAAAACCTCTACTTATATTAAAAGGGAAAATTTACAAGATTTCATTGGACATCATGGGGGGGTGGAATGGCAATTGAGTTAATGTTTTTTTATTTTGGAAATGTAACATGTTGTCTTTGTTAAAAGCAGCACATTATATATGACATAATCCATGTTTTTTTCTTTTATTCAAGACCAAATCCAATTCGCTTTTGAAAACATTTGCAACCAGTACTAACCTACAATCAAGCATATGTCAAACTACTGGGAAAACTGGTATCCACATATTATATATACAGTGAAGAATGGTACATTCTCCTTGAGAATGAAATTGGATGAATTCATTTTGTAATTTTGGTATCTTATGTACGTTCTAGTACATTTTTTAAAAGAGAGGCAACAGTTGAGCTACTGTATCTAGACTAAAAATATCCAGGTGACCAATAGATGGAGAAAAAAAAAGAAGCACTTGTTATTTGTTTTTTAGTGCAGTCCTGATACAGTAGCCCAGATAGAAGAAAACAGTGCATCTATTTTCTCTGTTTGACTGCAGGGTGATGCTCTTTCATACTATATTTTTGTGAAAGATGCTTAAGTTTCAATTCTTCATTGGCTGTCAGAACTGTGAACTTCATTGTTTCTTTGATGTAGTGAATGGGTCCATGTTTTGTGTCTCATTGTGGTTTCTTCATTTGAGATGGTTCATATTGTGCAGAGCTAACTATTGTGATTTTTTTTTTAAAAAAAGATAGTTTATGGCTTAGCATTTTGAGTGAACACAGCCAATCATATTTTATTCATTAATGTTGCCTAAATGAAGCATAATTTCTGGTTATTAATCAGCCTGATAGAGTTGAAAACATTTGCAAGAACTATAATAGTTATAAGAAACAAAGTGTAAGTACATTCTGTGAGCTTTTACAGACATGTGTAATTCACATCTAAAGGTCACATAGATTTTTTGAACCTCTGATATGGTGAAGAATATGTGGCAAATGTTCAGAATTCAAAAAAATAATAAATCACAGGATTACACTACAAAACTGAGATTCCTCCCTCCCTCCCTCCCTCCCTCTGCAGATTAATATAAAATAAATTAGTGCAGCTTTTGTGAATGTCTGTCCTTTCCTTGCCTTTCAAGTCGACCTGGTATATTTCTGAATGTCAAGTTGCTCGTTGTGTTGTTAGCCACCAATAATGGCAGAAAAGACAATTCTACCTGCTTGCTGTCATCTGGTAGCTTGTATTTTTACATTGGTAGAAAAAAGAAAATAGAAAAATGGCAGCAGTAGAAATAAAACAGGTTATCTTGTATTAATGCAAGCAGGCTTACTTCTCAAGGCAATGGGAAGAGAACAGTTTCAGGATTATCATCTCCGTTCTTTGGTCCCCTTAGTTATTTTGTTTCCGAGATAGTTTGAAGTTAATAATGAAGTTTTGGAGTTTCTTTTTGTATATATCATTTTTATGTGTCAAGTGTATGTATGTGCATCTTTTCAAAATTCAGAAGTGGAAAAGAAGTCGTGTGCATCTCATATAGTCAGTATTGATATTACCCTGCAGTCATTTTTTTCATGATTCATATGAATCTCAGAAGAATAACCAGTTAAGCAATAATACTGCAGAGTTGGCCCGGATTCTATTTATAGCAAGGTCTGTTTCTATCCCTTCCAGCAGTGGAAAGGTAAATTACATTTATAACACCTGAAGGCCTCCTTACCCTCCCACAGAAGTGCCCTGGGAGTTAGAATAAAAAGATTGCCAGCCTGTTTGCAGATGAAAACCTTTTTCCTCCCTTCTCCTTAGCTGCCAATCAGTCTAGCAGGGGGTAAAAAAAAATCACAAAAAGAGATGCATTCCTACAGCAGGAGTTAGAAACAAATAGTTAATTGGATATTAGAGGGAATTCAGTGGAATGATGGCAATAGTTAAATTGTTATCAAATGAACTGATTGTCTTACAATGAATGCATCAGATACATACAAAAGACTAAATCTGGAATAATTTTCAGAAGAAAGATAGCACAATTATGCTGGTGTAATTGGATGTAGGCTTCTTGGCTTTGTCATTTTAGATATCCAGTTTTGTTAAGGAAATAGATGCTCCATTTGTTTCTGATAAGTCACACATATGCAAAGATAGACACGATTTGTTTACCTGAAAGTTAATTCAAAGCAATTGATAGTTTAAATGATGTCTGTGCAAGAGTTCTGATCAATTCTTGAATGTCTCAGAATCAGATGAAATAGCTTGGAAATACTGCTTGTGTGACTTAATAAAAATGGTCAAAACAGGACTGCTGCTTATTTTTCTCTATAGCCTTAGAGGCATGAAAGCAGTCAAAGTCTTGAGCAGGATAAAAAGAGAAAGGCCAAGAGAATATTTAATTTTAACTGAATAATTTACTAGCTGGATATTTAATTCCGCTTCATTCTGAAACACTAAAAATCATAGGCTCTAACTTTGGAAGTTCTCTGGAAGTATGATGATTTTGGGGGATTTGAGTATACCTGAATAATAATAATACCAACCACAAGTCCACAATTGTATAGAATCTCCTGCCATGGGCAGGGGGTTGGACTAGAAGACCTCCAAAGTTCCTATTCTAAGTTCTATAATGCTACAAAATTTAAACAGTCAGCAAAATAAAAACATTTTCCTCTTTAAAACAGATTAATTGGGGGAAATACAATGTTTTAAACTTCCTAATTTAAATAAATATTGAACTTATTTAGTGTGGGGAATTTCACAGGCACATTCAAAACACCAGATTTATAAAATATATTTTAAGGGTAATGTTTAACCAGCAATATTTCTAAACTTAGTTGTCAAAATGCATACGTTGTCAAAAGGAATGTTGCTATTGTTTTGGTAAGCAAGTTGTGGTTCTGGAGCCATTAATTCATTTCCATTCATTTTAAAGTGAAAATCCTGGTTCAATTTGATGTGATTTGATTAAGAGCTATTTTGTGTTCACTGGGAGATGCAACAGTCAGGAATAATCCAGCACTAACAGTCCTTTTAAAAGATTAGTATTCCAGTCCATAATTTGACAGGCAGCCACCTAGATGGAGCAACATATTCTTTGTCTAATTTTCACTGAACAAATGGCCCATAGATTAAGACTGCCATTTCTTTGCTGTATTGGCACTTGATTGACAATAATGGCCAATGCTTACATCAAAAAGTAGCATACTTAAAAAGACAGTGCTGAAAATATTCTTAGCATTGGCTAGCTTGCTTCAATTTCAAGCTACTACTGCTGTTTTAATTGCTTAATTGCTTTTGGATTTCTTTTTCAGGTTGTGGAAAATTGTTCTTTTCAATACTTAACAAATCTTAAGTAGCTTTGAAAAATGCAACTTTTTCAAAAGTAGCTAATAGCATGACATTATTTTGATTATTATTTTTGAACCAAGATTGACTGATGTCATCAAGAATGTTTTATGAGAGAGGGAGGGAGTCTTCTAATCCAACCACCTTTTCAGACTATTGGATGTCTGTTTATAGTTCCTGGATTCTGCCTACAGTAATCCAGCCCCCAATTTAATATTTAGCTTGTTACTGCTTTATGAAGATTATGCAGAATACAGAATAACAGAATTGGATGATCTGGAGGTCTTCTTATTCACTCTCCCCTATTTAAGCATAATTATTATATTATGAAACCCCCCTCCTTATTTCCTTTATGAAAGATAACATGGTCTAGAGTCAACACTTCATGAGTACATGCCTAAGATGTCTATGTATTGTAAAGAAGATAGACCATTGTGCCATTCATATGTGAACACACAGGTGGCTCTGCAGTTCCAGTTGGAAAATGCAGAGTCTAGCAAAATGGGGGCACCAAAAGTTCATTGTTGTAGTAACGGCAGTGTTGTTTTATGATGCTGCTCAGGTTGCATTGTATGTTGCGTTACAGAAGGCTTTACTGTGTCTGGCTGCATAAATGTGTGCTTCACTGAGCCATGGTGGCACAGTGGTTAGAATGGAGTATTGCAGGCTAACTGCATTCCCACTGCCAGGAGTTCGATCCTGACCAGCTCAAGGCTGACTCAGCCTTCCATCCTTCAGAGGTTGGTAAAATATGAGGAGCCCAGGATTGGGGGGCAATATTGCTGACTCTCGGTAAACCCTTAGAGGAGCGGCGTAAAGCACTGAAGTGCTACTGCGGTATCGCACTATATATGAGAGTCACTCACTAGAATGAGATTGGCGATGTAAAAAAAAAAACAAAAGACTACAAGATTCAAACCCAAACAAAATAGAGATTTGACGAGGAACTATCAGGTGAAACTGTCGAGATGATATATTAGTAAACTATTTCTTGTTTGTGCTACAACATAACAAAGTTGGTATTGGTACAAATGTGCTAGGCGCCTATGGCAGTGAAGATAAGTATAGTATATATAAGGTATTGTATAGGTATTAATATATATATATGTATATATATAATTATATATATATAGTATATATATATTTGTATTCTCTTTATTTTTCCCCCCCACTTGGAAAGTATAATATGTTTTTTTTTAAGCTTTCGGGCGGATACTTACATGTGTGCCTGTTCATCTTCCCTTCGGTCATTATGCCACGTGCATTGTATGCGAGTGTTTTAAAGTTTGTAGCACGTTTCAGCAGAATCGTCATTACGAGATAGGCTTGATGGGATAGGCCAAGATGGATTCTGCTGAAACGTTGGCTGAGCAAACTTTAAAAGCACGTACAATGGACGTGGGATGATACGCCGAAGCGAAGCATGAACATCACGATGTGCTGTGTGTCTGATATCTATATGCTATATTCTATATCGGAATGATGCGTAATAATCTTATATATCCTATATCTTATCATCTATATCTCTATACTATGATATCATATATGCTAATATCTATCTATCCTTCTATCTGTCTATCTATCTATCTTCTATCTATCTATCTATATGTAGTTGAAAATATGATTTGTCCTTAACTGTTCTTAAGATTAATGATGCAGGTTGTGGAACAATCGTGTGCAAAAATAATTAAATAACATAGAAAGAATCATCGTGCGTTTCATTAGCCCAGCCAACTTTATAGTGCATTAAGTTATGGGAAAGAAGCAAATAAACATCACTAATATGATCAGCAAAGGATAAGAGAAAACCAAGGTTCTTCGCTTTGGGGAAAAAATTTAAATGAAGGCAAACATTTTTTAGCAATTCCACCTGGAATTCCACTCCCCCCCCCCCTCTCGTGGGCCAGTTATACCACTAAACAAACTCTTTGTGAGATTGAAAACTGAGCAAAGAATTGGGAATGTTTGTTACATTTTGGGAAAGCAATAACATAGTCTATGTGGTTAGAGTGCAGTAACTAAATCTGGATGAAGTTAAAAACAGCAACCAGAATTTTCTTCTCTAGATTTGAGTCTGAATACATTTTTGTTAGTAAAATATGACAGCATTAGATGCTTTAAATTGTGTACAAGGGGTAGTATTTTTTATTCTCATTTGTGTAATCTGCCTGGATTGTAATGTAGATTCTAATCTAAATGCAACATGCTGGTTCATTTAAGTTTATTGTGCTACCAGTGTAGTCAGAAGGCTTTTAACAGGTTCAGTGGCCAATGTGTTTTAATGCCCTAATTACTCTCTAATGGGGGAATATAATCTATTTTAAGAAACTTCATGCTCTCCAAGAACAGGTGCATAAGGTATTCCTCTCAAAACACACATTTTATGCAGTTTTTTCTGTAGTGTATAATTGAAGACTCTGGGAAATAAGGTAACCTTAATGCTACGGGACCTATCCTTTACTTCTCAATCAAACTATTTTCCATAAAATGTCCAGTGTAATTGCTTCCAAATTAGGACTTGCAGTAATTATTACTGACTCATAAGCTTCACAGCCACATCTGTACATTTGGAGTGCTTGAGTAGGTAATGAAGTAATTAATAGGTCTACATAAATGTACACATTTCATTTTCAAGCAGGCCTAGATATGGAAATCACTTCTAGGTATGATCTTTTGAGTGGATAATAGAATGTGTGAATTGACCCTTCCTAGAGGAGTATTTTCTTTTATTCAGTGACTCACAAACAGTCCAATCAAGTTAAGTGGGCCCAGAAATGAGTACAATGTTCAATTGCAGGTTAAACATATTGGCATTTCTCTGAAAACAAAGAGGAACCACATTAGTGAAACTACTTTTTTTAAATTAAAAAAAAACTTTAGTTTCTAAATTGTGAATACCTTTGTTTCCTTTTAAATGCTATGAGTCTGGCTTCTGGGTGGCAGAACATTTATTCAAAAACATCTCCAACTGTAAGGATGGGACACCTTATGGTAGCTATCCCCATTAGAGTAAATTAGTGGCAGCATTTAAAAAGATAGAGCTGTTTAAAAAATTATTTTGTGGAGTGCGCTGTAGTGGTTAAGATGCTGGATTAGGAGAAGGCAGACCAAGTTCTAGATCTGTCTTAGGTCTTCCAGCTGGCTGGTGATTTGACACAAGGTCATTCTCTTTCAGCCCTAGAATGGGAAGTGAAAAAAATAATTATCTACCAATCTGCATTGGAAAAATGTGGTAGATTATAGTCCATTCTTCAGTGGGTTGATTTGGGATGCGGATGCCTATGAGTGTTTGAGAGGGGTTTTGAAAAGGAGAGGGGAGAGATATGGATTTGGGTTGTTCTACAGCCCAGAATATTAAGGCTGTCAATTATGTTAAAGCTAGTCAATCTCAATTTTATGTTTGGGGTTAGAAAGTGAGATTATCATGATAACATCCATGGACCTCATCTGGAGAAGATGAAGCAGATGTGTTTGTATTTATGCCAGATGTCTCTGAAACCATTTTACTTTGCTAAGTATAGTATCAGATCAACAGAAAAAATAACACAGTTGGATATATAAATGGCTTCACAGACCTTTCTATTATTTAAGGTAGACTGATGATCTTCTATGTTCTTTTGGGGTAGGGAATGCTTATGTGCACATCCATGCATACCTTTTAAAAGAAAATGGTTAGCAGAGGCCATTGTTACATACAATTGTGATATAATTCTCCAAAATTGTTATGCATTGGTCAAATTTGTAATTGTATTTAAATAGTTTTCCTGAGCATCACAGAGCAATGAAGTCTACAAGGCAGGATCAATAGATAAGGATATTGGGCAAGCTAATAAACAACTGTCATTCAACATATTGATGTTATTGTTCCAGATGTATTATTTAGTAATTACTTAGTATGAAATACATTTTTGTTCCTTCTATATTCTTACAATAGTGATGCATTAAAATGAACAATCTTAGGTGAAGGACAACAGTAAGAAGGGATTTTCCTAGACTTAGAAGCTCCAAATGTTGGGGCTATTTGTTAATGATATAGAACAGATGAACCTATTTCATAGCCTGCCGTTTCACAGACCCAGCTTTGTGGTTATTATTCATAGCTATAATTTTCTGCTTTCAGAATGTTCCCATCCTCACTTCAATCCTTTAACTTCTATTCATTTCTATACAAATCCCACTCATGCACCAAAATTATGCCTAACATTATCTCACTTCATGTTGGCTGGGCAATTTTGAAAGTCCAAACACCTTGAAGTTGCTGAAGTTGAGAAATACTGTACTACAGTATAAACAAAAAATGACAGCATCAGAATTATTCTTGAAACCTCTGGTTGACTGTACCTCTTCATTTGTCGAAAAATTTTGTTCTGTCATTCATTGAGCTTATGCCCGATAGAGGGAATTTAGAATACTAATTTGATGAGACCTACCAGACATGGTCTGATATTCAGACAAGAATTAGATGATCAAACAAGAGGTTCAGAAAACTCTTAAGTCTCCAGTGCCACTTGGTATCTGTCCATATTTTTGATAAGGTAGACCTAAATAGGTGGCCACAGCAGGAATGAAAAAAATATTTGTGAATTAGTTATCTACTTATCCAGTTACTCATAAATTATGAATCTGTGAAGGCAGCAAATTTAACAGGGTCTTCTTCACTCCAGGGATTTAAGCTTTTAGAGATAAATTTGCTCTCAAAATACTCATATGTACACTTCTGAATAGGTGTGCATGCTCACTTTTCTAATTAGTACTTTTAATGCAAACATTTCTTATCATTTCTTATTTCTTTTGCTTTCCAATGGCTTTTCTTCTGACACCTTTAAGATTAGTTAACTTGTGTGTGTGTGTGTGTGTGTGTGTGTGTGTGTGTGTGTATACATATACATATACAGGCTTGTGCATTGTACTTGTCTGTGAGTCAGGCTTTCACAGCCACAATACAGAAACCTGATGATGGCAGATGAGATTCTGCTGAAACGTTGCTACAACTTTAAAAGCACTACAATGACGTAGGATAATACCCGAAGGAAGCTGAANATCTATCTATCTATCTATCTATCTATCTATCTATCTATCTATCTATCTATCTATCTATCTATCTATCTGTGTGTGAGAGGATATTAAGGTTTTTATATACAATATAATCCATGCTCATCTGCTATCATTTGATAAAGTGACGTACAAACATTTGCCCTTCAAACATTTATATTGCTGTGATCTATTTCTTAAGTTTTAGGGCTCTAATTCACAGGGAAAAGGAGAGTGAAGTTCAAACATGGATGCTGCCAGGAATAATAGGGATATAATAATGTTCACTCACTGTTAAATAACTTGCTTGTTTACTCTTCAATAAAATCATTAGACCGCAAACCAGAAACAACCCAGTATAGTGCAGTATATTAAATTATGCCCGATTATGACCCATTGTTTAATACTGACTTTTCCTTTGTGTTTGGTCCAAAATTGTAAATTTTTAGATCAGTACATTTTTGCTCCAAATATTCATACAAATAAACCTAAAAAATAGATGACAGCAGTTTCAGAGCAGCTTTCATTTCCCCTCCCCCCATGGTTGACAGCAAAGAAAATGGTCAGTCTTCTAACTATGTTTTGTTGGATTAAGTAATAAAGTTCACATAAATGAAAAACCCCTCTCTTAATCCCTTAATTCAAATTAGGGTCAGTGTGATTGGATGGAGCTGAGTATTTACTGGGCAGTTGCCCTTCCTGACTTCACATAAATGCAAAAACATGTCTTAAATAACTGTTGTATAAGTTGTAGATTTTCCCGGTCTTTTATCTATTTATCTGGTCCTAATCTATTTTTGAAGTGTATGGTTAATTTATGGATAAGAATATATGTAGGTGCCAAGGTGTCCAAAAAGTAGAGTGAATATGTGAAGATGGTGGACATGATGGTACTTCACCTTAAATGGGTAGAACTTTGAGGATGCCATCATAACTTTTCCACCATGTCCAGCAGAGACCTCTGAACAGGTAAATAAAAGAAAATATTATGTTTATGGTGCTTCTAGTAAATTGTTTGCAGGTAGTACAAAACATTATAAACTGTTTATCTAATTTTGTTTTTATTGCTTTCAGCTGGATTTGATTTGGAATTTTAAACCATGCTAAAAAGCATGTGTGTGTGTACCTTTATTTGCAAGTATTTAAATATATAGCATCACATTATCTCCACTGATTCAATTTTGGAAGAGGTGCATTTCTTCATCTGAAATTTAGTAGAATAAAAGATCAGTCCTTGGAGTTCTTTTAGGATGAGATACTGAATGCCAAAACCAATACTTAACAACTGACCTCTGCTGAAAACAACAACTGGAAAACTCGCATGTAGAAGAATTTCCAATGATGTGCAGAAAAGCAAATGGAAAGGACACTCAGTCTCATTGTTACGAACCTCCAAAATCTTGTAATGCATTTGTATCGGTTTAAGACATTGGGATGATGGGTATCCAAATTTAGACTAGACTAAAATTGTTAGCATCAATGTCAGAAAATTGGTAGATACTGATACTTTCCCTTTCCTTCTCTCTTTTATCAGCTGTGATGGAAAACAAAATAATATTTACTTAACATATTCAGTTAAAGTTAAAAATGAACATCCTGGACTGCAAATTCTCTCATGAGACTATTAAAAATGTTAAGAATTTTTTTTGAGATTGTCAAAAAAAATAATAACACTGACTTCAATCCATCTACCTGCCAGTTCAGTAGCACACTTAAACAAACTCCTGCTTTCCAACCACCTTGTTTTTTTGCAGAGCTTGATTAGGAATAACCTCTGATAGACACTGTTCATAAAGGGATGATTCCTTGCAGTTATAATTTATTCCAAGTCAGTGCGGCTCTTGATCTTCGAATATATATTTGAAAGCATCATCCCCAGAAATGAATGGAGACAAGTAAAAAGAAACAGGCAGACCCAAACTTAATCTGATTTAAATTTAGTTAAATTGTTAACTTAAAGTTAATAATATGCTGGACCGTATATTTTTCATAATTTCTCTGCTCTTATTGATTAATATTCAGAGGTAACAAAACTACATGTAGAGATCTGTCAGGGCAACATATCGGCTGAGAAGGTTGTACATCCTGATGTAGACTTTGTTTGGATTAGCAAGAATACACAGAACATTGTAGGAAAGGGATTGTTTGTGGATAATAGTTTGTTACCTGTTGTCAGGTTCCAGAATGATATCTATGAAAGCCATTTCATCATTTCAACATCATTTTCAATAATATCAAGAGTTTATCCTTTGTCTCTTTAATTTCAGTATGCTGTTACAACAGCATTTCCTCTATAATACATTTTAACTCTTCTTTACTTTCATCCTTTGTGTCAATGTCTGGTCTCCCTGTAATCCATTTGATAAATCGTGAAAGTTCATTTTGTTCAGAACTATAATTGTTTTGGAATTTTTCGGAAACATGAGGACAGAAATCCCGTCCTTCCCTTCCCTTCCCTCCCTCCCTTCCATAAATACTTGGTTGTGTGTGCACTGTTGTCTCATGCCAATAACCTAACTAAAGTTAGGTGACATTTTCAGTTAAGAAAAGTAAAAATACAGATGAAATGGCAAAGATCAGTTTGTAAGCTGAGGTTTGCAGAACAAGTGAGATCTTCTGCAGAAGCCTCTCTTTTAGAAATTATTTAGGGTGCAGAAGTATGCCACAACCAAGCAGCATAAATTGTATTTATTGCTGATAACTTCTTATCTTGCAGACAACTTCTTTCACAAAATTGATGAAGATTGGGAGTAAATTCAGTGTTTTCCTGCTTAAGTGAACATGAACAACAAAAAATGCCCAGGGTTCTTGATTATGGCCATCAAAACAGTCAAAAGCAATTGTGGCTTCCTTTAATGTTTTATTTATCACAGTGGTGCTAGGCAGGAAGATTAAGAGAGATTAATGACTCAAAGTCATCAAGTAGTTAGTCCAATATCTTAATCTTTACAGAGTACTGGCAATACACAAAAGTATATGGATGACTCATTGGAGAAAGCCCTGTACCAATGTTGGTTTGCAGAAGTATTTGGATGTATTTTTTGGCTCATACAACTTTTGGCTCACTTATAGACAGCCATAGATTAAAACAATAAGCATGTGCTTGGGGTACCAAGGGAAAAAAGAGGCCCCACAGAGTCCCCCTTCCTTGTTACTATGTCCTGAACTCTCCCTTTGTCACACCTGACTTTAGATGAATTCTTAGCAATTGTCCTTTCTCTGCTGTGTTCAACATTAATCTGCATTGTGAAAAAAAGAATAACTTTCTTTGGCATGGTGGGTGGCTAAAGTTTAATAATTTGGTTTGAAAATGTCATCAGATGTCACTTTTGTTTCTCTCTTATAGTGTGAGAGACAGGACACAATTGTTGGGCTTGTGCTTAGGGCATCAAATGATCTTAATTTGTCCTTGCTTGTGAGTTACAGATACTCAAAAAGTTCACAGAGTTTTAGCAATATAACAACTTTCAGCATTAAGTAAATCTTACCTTCACAGAGATTAGAAGTACTTTTTTTCCTCTAATGCACATTAAAATCTGAACTAGAGTACATTTCAGAGTTGAACAGAGAACGTAAGGGGAGTGATCACATGCTTTCTGTCTGCAGATTTCTGGGGGGAAATAAGGCAAAGTGATACAGATATTCCTTCTTCTGCTGTTTGGCTAGGGATTTTCTATATTGCTGCTGGTAAAAGCATTATGGACATAACTTTTCTTATTTATAGAGAAGAATTTCTCTTTTGTGAATTAAGCAGTGAGGTTGCTTTGCTTACCTTCAAACTGCATTTCAGCTTCTTTTTCACAGTTACCATAGAAACACCACAACTTCTCTGGCTGTAGTAGGAAATGAAGAATTTGAATGTTTATTTATTTATACAATAGTCTAGGACAGGGGTCTTCAAACTTGACAGCTTTAAAATTTGTGGACTTCAACTCCCAGAATTCCTCCTCCACTCATGTTAGCTCAAGAATTCTGGGAGTTGAAGTCCACAAATCTTAAACTTGCCAAGTTTGAAGACCCTTGGTCTAGGACAAGATTTTTTCCCCCAAAATGTTTCATAGAATCCTACACATCAAGGCTGTCAAACTCCTGGCCCATGGGCTGGATGCATCATGTACTGGCCACACTCATGCCTGGTTTAGTAAAGGGAAAAAAAAACCCAATATGTGACACCACTGTGAAAACATGAGTTTGACACCATTGCTATTGATGATGATGATAGTGGTGGTGGTTTGTCACACAGTCAGCCAGATGTTTAGAATAAATTTGCCATGTTTGTCCACCTATTGATTCCTTCCCAAAGGACCAGAATTGGTAGATGTTATTGTTTGTTGGTATTAAATATATCATCCCATGATGTAAGCTGTCCCAGGTAAGGCTGTCTTTTACAATTGTCTGATGGTGATTTTGTCAATACTGATTGTATTGGGATTGCACCCAAGGAACCCATCACTATTTCTACTACCTTTGCTTTCTTTCACCATGGTTGTTCCGCTTCTGTTTGCAGGTCTGCATTTTTATAATTTTCTCCAGTTCTTTCCTTTCTATTCTGCTATCTCCAGATATTGCAATGTTCACTATTCAAACATTTTTGTCTTTCTGATCAACAATGATTAAATCCCAGGTATTATGTGGCTGGTGCTTATCTGTTTCAATTCTCTAGTCCCATAGCACCTTAACTTTTTTTTTTATAATTTCTTCTATTTTGTGGTCCCATCAGTTCTTGCTTGCATGCAGATGGCAAGTCTTGCAGATATTCCAACGTATTCATTGTTGCTGCCTGGTCATGCTTTTTCTTCCAATCAGTCTGCAATTTTCTTGCAGAAGGAGGCCCACTGCTTCTTCAGCTTCTTTACAAAGGTGGCATATTGCTATCTCTTTCTATATTCCTCAAATTCCTGACATTGTATGTTTTGTTCTTAAACTTGGTCTTATGAAGCAAAATTATCCCTCTGACTTTTTTCAATTCTCCTGCTCTTAGGTATAGCCAGATCTTGTTCCTGTTATGCTTTGTCTGCCCCCCCCTCCTTCTCTCTTCTCTTCTGGTTGTGTGTATGTGTGGTGTTTGTGTGTACGTGTGTATATTTGCCTTGCCATGTCTATATTCTTCATTTGTCTTGCAGATCCAAATAGTTTGGTGTTCAATAGCATACTAGCTTCAGTGCTTGCTTTTTTCATTGCTTTTGGGTATTTTTTCTATTATCCTTTTAGCTTCATCTATTGTCTGATATAATTGCAACATTACATGCCTTCATATTTTCCTTCTATAAACAAAGTCAGTCAATATCATGTTTGGATGAATAGTATGATTAGACATTAATTTTATTTTTCCTGATCTTCCTATCCAGACCTTTTAGTTCTGCCTGAGTCTAGTTCATTATTCCTACTGTGTATCTAATGACTGGAATTACCAGGTGTTAAGTGCTCAGGTGTTGATGGTATTTCTTCCATTGAGTTTGGACATTATAATCTTCTTCACTCTTCTTCTTGAATTCTGTGTACTTGATATTGGTCAGCTTGAAAGATGCCCATGTATTTGTAGTGATCTTCATCGGGACTCATGAAGGTCATTACCCAAAACATCTTGATTCTATCAGTAATGTTGATGGTATTAATGGTGAGGTAGCACATTTGTCCCAAAAAACTCCATTTTCAATATCTTGTCTGTATTGAGCAGCAATTCTGTTTCAGGTGGTTTTTCCCAAACAATTTCAGATTGTTCATGTCATGGAGGTGAGATAGCCTGGCAGATGTCTTTAAAGTTTGATAGCTATGGCCTGACTTGTTCCGTTTTGTTGACAGAGGAATGGGTGCAATGAGAAACAGTATGGATGATTAATAGCGGGTTCTTGGAAAATTCATATCTCGTCTTTCATCATTGACCAGCAGCCATGACTCTATTTGCCATTGATATTTACACAAAGTTTTCTGATATTTCTATTGCCCTCTGTTATTTTTAAGTGCTTTGATTATCCCAATCATGTGACCGGGAGTCAAATTATTCTGTAATCAATCCAAGCTACATTCAAAATTGATTCTCCTTTCCCTTGCAGTTTCCAAACAATTTTGTCAGTTAGAAACTGACTTTTTGTTCCTTTACTGTTTTGTCAGTCTCTTTGATGTTCATAAAACAATTTGTTTTCCAACTATATGCTGTTGGACTGCATCAGGCTATCACATCAGTTAGCAATGTGTAAGTTTTTTAGTAAGCTGGTAATTGGCCCGTAATTGAGTGTTGCTACCTATTTTGTTCAGTCTTTCATTATCAGGTAAGGTTTTGCCATATGTTAACCAATCTCCAATTTCACCTCTTTGCAATATGTGGTTTAACCTCCTTCGCAATAAGTGGTGTTATAAGGTTTTTTTTATCCTTCCTTTCCTTCCTTCCTTCCTTCCTTCCTTCCTTCCTTCCTTCCTTCCTTCCTTCCTTCCTTCCTTCCTTCCTTCTTTTTGTTCTTTAGCCAAGCTGCATTTTTGTTGTATTTCTATGGATTGTCCCACAGCTGAACTCAGAACTGCAATATTTCTTTTTTGTCAAGTATTGATTGGTTCAGTACAGTCTCTCCATTGGATTGGTGGAAATGTTTCTGATTCAACTGAAATTTGGGGTTCTGCCTATAGGGTGCCATTCAAGCTTCCCACTTGCTGATCTTCTTTGCTATAGTTGTAATTTGTTGCGTTATTATTTCCAATGCTTACTTGATTTTCTTTGTAGGTGATATTTCTGGATCTTTCATCTTCTTGTTCTTCAGCTTCCTTCCTTTCATCTGTTCCAGCTTTCTTGCATTATTTCTCAGCATGTTGACCTTGTTTTCCAGCCTGATCTTGCATTTTGATGATGCTCTATTTGGCTTTTTCTCCTTTGTTGATTTTTTTATCTCAGGCATTCTGTTGTTTTTCAACTATTCTACTTAGATGCTCAGTTATTCTTTGTTCCAGTTCTTCTTTTAGTTAGAAGGGTTTGTTCTTCCTGAAGAGAAGACAGAGGAGAGGCTGCCTGGTTTGGGAATGAAAGTGATCCAATACATATGCTGCTGATTTCCCCTACTTCTTTTACAGTCTTAACTACTTCTGGCAATGCTTCTATTTCTTTGACCTTTGCAGTTCTTCCAATTCTGCTTCTATAAATATTTTATTTCCTATTATAAATCAATGTTGATCGATAGTCTCTATTCTGTTACTTCTGATTCTGGATGTTGTTCTTTCCAGTATTAGTACATCCTTTTCAGACAGCCTTTTCTTGATGGGTTTAATTTGTAATAAAAATAATTATTGTGTGTGTGTGTGTGTGTGTGTGTGTATGCTGTTCAGCTTCCTTCGGGTATTATCCCACGTCATTGTAGTTGTGCTT
>BHFT01024987.1:1019-43186 GCA_004320025.1 Laticauda laticaudata | reverse complement strand
TTTTAAGCCCAGCCTTTCCAGAAGAGACTGAAGCACCTCCCATCTCTGGATGCTCTGAACAGCTCATGGGAGAAACAGGAAGTGATGAAACAGGCCTAGTTTTCAGCCTGCAAAGCCTACAGAAGCCTTCCTCAAGCCTTTGGGAGGCCGAAAAAAAGCCTCAAACAGGCTGAAAATCAGCTGTGAGGCGCAGTGCAGATAAGGGGGCAGTGGAGGTAAGATGGGATTGTGCATGCATGTGTAGTGGGCGTGGGGGGGCACACATTGTCTTCTTGGTGTTGGCACACGAGCACGCAAGCATGTGCACAATTTTTGGCACAGGAGCCCAAAAAGGTTAGCCACCATTGGCATAGAACATTGCATACGTCGGGAGATTCAAATGCCTTTCCTTTCTTTTATTTGAGAAATATAAGTTATGAATTCCTAAATATGGGAAGATAACACAGGGACAAACAGATAATGTCATGAAAACCTCATCTGCTTTCTTTTTTTCCCACTTTAGCAATCAGCTAATGTAGACAATCAGTGTAATAGTTTAGCAGTAGAACCTTGGACTAATTTTCATAAATTATCCTCTAATGATTGTTTAGCTGGATTTGAATAACTAAATATTTTTCAGCTAACATTTATATGTTTTGGGATCTAGTTCTTGGCACAAAGGGTATTGGAAATGTGTATGCCAGCAGCAATTTTATTCTGGGTGATGGTTAATACAGTTTTAGACTGACTGCATTTGCATTAATTATTCAAAATAATAGTATTAGAAGGTTATACGCTATTATCTTAATTGACAATATCATTATATCTGATGTAAACTTTAAGGAGCTCATTTTTAATGCATATTGTTTTAGTATAATATTTATACTAAATAATATTAATTTGCAGAATCAATTTGGTATACTGGTTAAGGCACCAGGCTAGAAACTGGGAGATTATGAATTCTAGTCCTGCTTCAGACATGGTCAGTTGCGTTACTCTGGGCCAGTCCCTTTCGCTGAGCCCTAGGAAGAAGGCAATGGCAAACCACTTCTGAACTCTTGCCAAGAAAACTACTTGCCTGGGCAGTCACCAGGAACACACATACACACAAACACAAAATCTGTCCTTGTTGAAATCATCATAAAAAAATGATCAAATTAATGGTTCCATTCTCTCCAGTTTAAATTTCAGCTGATCTTTCATAAATACAGATATCTGTTTTATACACTGATAACTTTCTCTTGTCTGAATAGATGCAATCAAGATGTTGCCCTCAGTAAATGATACAATGCCCAAGTAACTAGGACTGCTTCTTTATGAATACAGTCACAGACCAGGTTTTAGGTTCTTACTAGACCAGGGATGTCAAACCTGCGACAACAGATCGCCATCACGTGACGTATCACAACTCCCCCTCCCCTTTGCTAATGGTGGGAATGGCCAGCATGTGATGCATCCAGCCTGCAGGCCGAGAGTTTTTCACCCCAGAACTAGACTATTGTTCCGTGAATAATAAAAGTAAGGCTAATAGTTTCAATCACAATGCTAATTGGGCATGATACTGTTTATGCCATTGTGCTCAAGCAGAAAAATCACTCAAATGTATTCTGTATGTCTAACAGCCTTTGCCTGCTTTGTATTTGTACCAAAAACAAGATGGAAAACACATATGAACTTTAATCAAAGGCAAACTTCAAAATGCTGAAATATGCTTATAGTTAAATGAAAGCAGAGGATGGGTGTTAAGTGATAAAACCCCTGGCTTTCTTATCTGGTTAACTCAGTTGCACTCAAGTCTTATATAGAGCATGACCAATAGTTGGCATGAAAAGAGAAATATGATCCTCCACTAGTGTTCCAACTGTTTATACGGCAAAAATGGCCAATCTGCTTAAATGAGACCTCTGCTTTATTTGGTAAGAACTGTTAAATGAAAATGTATTTTAAAGTGTGTGTGTGTGTGTGTGTAATTCATTCATCTTTTTTATTGTATGCCTTACTTGATCAAATGTGCTATGTGGGAATAATGTGTGTACAGAAGACTATCTTCAATGTTATTGTTATTTTATTCACTGGGTCTTTCAAACATCTGGCCAGTGGTAGTCAAGAACAGAAATGTATTCTATTTATTCATTCAATTAGTTTATTAAATATGAAGTTATATTTTGCCTTCTTAGTGTGATTCGTCTTCCTCCCTCCTTTCAATCTATTCATGTTTTTTCAGCCATACATATTTTTATTGTTTAATTTTTTGCATGTGCATGTGGGAACTGTAGTTTTCCCAAAATAATGTTTATACTAAAAATCTCATATTAAGGTGATGGATAAACAGTAAAATCTCAGGTGTGTGTTTTTTTTATTTGTGAGGAATTAAGAATTATATTTGAACGACAGATGAAACATTTCAATACAAGACATTTAAAGCCATAAATGCACAACATATTTAGGACTGAATTTACTAATTTGGTCTATCCAAAAATCAATGTCTGTGGCCTTGTAATATTATGTAAAAGAGAAGAAAGGAAGCAACATGTTGCAGCCCTATTGTAAAAATATTTCAGAAGAGCTTCTTAAATTGAACACCTGGAATAATTCCTCCCTTGAAATAACAATAGATAAGAAAGAACACCTTCAATAAATTCTAAAAAAACATAACTAGCATTTATGAAAAAGAATGACATGAATATGAATAGTCCATTGTTGTTTTACATTACACTTTTTATTCACAATACCTGAAAATAGCTTAAAACAGCAAACAAAGAAAACCTTGTTAAAATAAATACAAATATTTGGCCCTTAATTCTGTAACAATTTAAAATAAGTCCAAACAGCAGTCTTGATAGAGGACATGTTCCATGTTTGAGAAGAACACTGAGGAAGACCCATTCCAACAAAATGGGCTTCTGAGGATGGAAATACCTTCAGAAAGATTCTGCTGATCTTATAAATTTTATAATAGGAGAGGCAATGGCTACAATACTAATAGTCCTGATACTGACATGCAACATATGATCCACATACTCTGTACCCTTTGGCAGCCTGGCTGCTGCATTTTGCCCCAACTGCAACTTCTAAACACTTTTCAAGGGTAGCCCCAAGTAGTCTGCAGTAGTCAAGAAAAGATGTAACCAAGGAATGGTTAATGATAGCACAATCTAACTAGCTCCGCAAGTGATAATATTTAATTTCCCAAAAAGGAGCACAGGCTGTAGAAGATCTATCCCTTGGCTCACACTTGGGCTAAAGGAAGATGCAAAGACTTCCTGGGTGATAGGTACCAGCAAGCTGCACCAAAGAAGAAAAGTGGGCTAAGGCCAGAGGATTCAGCCCTACCACTTCAGCAGTGTTGAAAAATGCTTCTTTGGAACTGAACGATAAAAAGAAACACAACTGGATATCAACAGTCTAATGACACCACTCCATTCCAAATTTCCAGGTGACCTATTTTTGCACTTGTATAACACGGGAAAGAAATGAAGCCCCATGAAACACTTTCGGTATTTGTTTCCAGTGAGTCACTCATGCAGTATTTCTTTTTTCATGTTTGCCTTTCCAGATGCTTCATTCTTCATCTACATTTTCATTCCACATTCATAGCTATGAGGTACCAATTGGTGCATCACTGGATTGTGTTTCCCCAACATCATCCTGTTATCTATTTAAAAATAGAAGAATGCGTATTTTTTTTTTCTTTATATGGGCTTCCCCAAGGCATTTCTACAAAATCTCATTTTCACACCTCCCCAACCTTCAAAGACATTTGAAAATGTCTCTGTTTCTACTAGCTATAAAATGCATAGAGTATGGAATGGGGGGGGGGGAGGAAAACCCATTGTCCTGCCCTTAGCATCTTACAAGCAGATGCTGTACTATGGAGCACCAAAAAGCAGTTAAGACACTTCTATGTGAAAAACTGCAGGTACCTAACACAACAGGTCATGTACAGCCTGGCGTGTGTCTTCATTTCTGCATCACGGCTCAGATGAATGTTGAAATTTCACAACTGCCTAAATAACGTGGCTGCTGAGAAAGCCAGCCAGACAGCCTAACAATCATTTGATTTGGTAATTTTTTGGTATTCATTTCTTATCTGAGGTAATGAGATTTATTTCACTCCAGACTCCAGTAATATAGAAATATATTTATTTTTATATCAATCTTCCTCTGAAAACATTGGAAACAACATGCTTTGGGAACAAAACAATTCTCCACCTAGACTAGAGACTCTATGAATCAAAGACCTGAAATACTGAAAAAACAACCCTTATATTGCTACTTCCAGGCTCAGAAATCAGAAATATTATACAATTAATGTTGTTTATGTTCTCTGAAAAAAAATTACTACATTAATGGTGTTTGCATGAAATTTACTTCTCTGTGTCTGATTCAAGGTCATCCTTTCCATTGGAAGTTATTCTTAAAGGCCCTGTCACACTGCCCAACGGATGCAAAACGGACACAACGGACGAGAAAAATGTTCCATCCGTTGTTATTCCCTCTCAGAAGGGGCAAAAATTTTGCATAAACTGGAGCGGATAAAGCCGACCGGGGAGGACGCAGCGGTGTGGAAAGCCGGATTGCGGAAACGGAAGTCCAGCGCATGGAAGCGGATTGGGAGCAGATGGCACATCCGCTAGGCTTCCGGGGGACCTCTAGCGAAAGTGGAAACGAAAGGAATACAGCAGATGCAGAAACGGACACCGAACGAATGAAGCGGATGCGCAGACGCGAATGCCGAGCGGAAGCCTAAGCGGAGCTGAGCGTTAATGCGCATGCCGGGGGAAGATGCATTGCGTCAGCCCCGCAGATATAACGGAAGGAAGCTCGGAAGCAGGTCGCCATTCAGGAGGAAAGACCCTGCTGTCCAGACACATGAAACTGCCTTGCCCTGTCCTGCCTGCATGTCTTGGCCTGCAAGCCCTTGCTTGCAGAGCTCCCTGCAGGCCTTGCTGTTGCCTGCCTGCCAGCCTTGCTGCCAGGCTCCCTGCCACGCTTGCTTGCCAGGTCTACCTGCCAGCCTTGCTGCCTGGCCTGCCTGCCAGACTTGCTGCCTGCCTGCCTGCCAGGACTTGCTGCCAGGCCCACCCTGCCAGCCTTAGTGCACCTTGCTGTCTGCCTGTCTCCAGCCTGGTGAGCTCGCCACAGCCTCCTCCTTCTCCGCCTTGCTGCCTTGCCTGCGGCCTTCATGCCTGGCCAACCAGCCTTTGTGTGCAGCCTTTCCTGCCAGCCTTGGTGCTGCCTGCCAAGCCAGCCTGTGCCTACGCCAGCCTCCTGCTAGCCTTGGTGCCTGCCTCCTGCCAGCCTTAGGTATCGCTGGCCACCCTCCCTGACCAGCACAGCCCCACAACCATGCTGAAGCAAAGCAACGCCCTCAGCCATCTGCCTGCCAGCCCTTCGGAAGAGGGACAGGGCTTATCCATCCGCCCCTGGCCTCACTCTTGTTCTGCTGGGGCTTCTGCAGCACGGGCTTGCTCTCTGGGGCTTGCTGCTCTGGAGGACAGCTACTTGACAAGCACTCCAGCACCAGCACTCCACACGCACACCTAGTCACCCCCTGGAGACGAGCGACCAAAGGAGTGCCAGACGACTCAATTTGTGTCTATAAGCTTGTGTTAATAAAGTCTATTATGATTCACACAGCTTGCTTCATTTTTTTTAATAAAGTCTTGCTGGAAACTTTTAAAAATGGTTTTTAATGCCTTTGCATGCTTTGTGGATGGGTTAAAGATAGCAGTGGGAATGGCGTCGAGATGAGCGTGTGGAAGGGCGGAGATACTCTGGATTGGGTTAATAGCTGTGGGATAGATTAAAACCTCCAGTGAAAGCATAGTGGACTGTTATGGTCCCACCCTCCGGTGCCACACCTAATGGCCCTTTTATTATCAATAACAATGTAACATTGATCACACATTCAACATAAACACAATCTTTATATAAATGGCCCTGTCTTTTGTAGGCCCCAACATACATGGCCCAATCTCATCCGGTTGTGAGTATGAAGCTGAAGGACAGTCCATTAAGCTATCTTACCATCCTGTTCTTGCCCACTCCACTGCTCCAGTCCTGGGAGTTGCACCATGTATGTGTTCAGGAGATTCTGCCGTTGCTTCTTCCCTTCACGTGAGGCGCTTTGTTGGGCTATGCACATCTCTAGTGTCTATCAGTTTCCCCTTGCCTCTCCTAACTCCCAGGCTTCATGTGCTCCCATATGCCTTGTTGGAGGTCCAACTGAGCCTGTTCTGCAACTTACGGTATGGGTAGCGGGTGCACATGAGATTGTGCAGGATGCAGCAAGTTCCATGATCCTCTCAGCGGTCCTGGCGATGCTGCATGTCGTGAGAAGTAAACCTGGAAACCTGTTATGGCCAGGAATGCCAAAGGCGTTCTCCACACCTGCCTTGCCCTAGGACATCCTGTAGTTAAGATCCTCTCTTCACAGGTGAAGAGTCTGGAGTTGTAGGCTTCATGAGGTAGGTTGTGCAAGGGAGAAGGCGTCATCTCCCACGATGAAGTAGGCACAATCTTGGTGTGTCATGGCAGGGGTTCATGGATTCTGGAACACCACTTGAGTGTGTTCCACTCCTCTTGAGTCGTGACTTGGTGATATGACCTGGACATCTGAGAGAGTGCTCTTTGCCTAAGAGCAACGATGTTACATGAAACTTGTAGATCAGCACGACCATGGCGAAGAGGATGATGCTGAAGAAGCCTGTAACTGAAATAAGTGGACCCCCGACTTAGCTGGAGCTTTGCAGGCCACGTGCTCCCATCATGTGGGCTCCACACAGGTGTTGGTTGTGGGAAGTTCCACTCTGATTACCACTGCCTGCAAACATTCTTCCATCTTCTTCAGTGGAGGGCCACTGGAGGAGCCTATCCTCTGGTATTCTTCGATAGGCCTGCACCACTGTCTCATGACACAATGCTGATGGTGTTGAGTGGCACCCCTCCAGCCGTTACATGCATGCTCCTGTAGGTAGTCCCTGATGGTGCCAGTGGTGCACGAAGTCAAGTGCCACCTTTGAGCCAGGGTAGGCTGGGCCGGGAAAGTTGGTGTTTGCCTTGTCACCTAGGGGTGTCAGGCGCGCACAACTTCGTCAAACATGGCTGGAGGCATCCTCATGGAAGTTCATGAATGCCGATTGTCTTCGTTCCTGAGCTCTCACCACCAGCTTGTTGTACAGTCTTCCTCTGCTCTTCTGGCGAACCATGCTTCGTACCCGACGCTTTATGCGCCCCTGTTTCCTTTCCGTAGTGAGTTCAAAGAGCCTGTAGTAATGCTTTCGCACGTTTGGCAAGAAGATGGAGCTGCCAAAAGGACTGTTGATTACGATCCACGTGGAAATGACTGATGCTGCTTGGAAGAGGAAGTAGGCAGATGAAGTGCAGATGTCTTGCATAGGGGCCTGCTGTTGCTGAAGTTGAGTGAATCCAGAATGTGTTGCTCCCCCTCTTTCTATAGGCAGTATAGGTTGTCCCTTTTGCATCCACTCTAGGCAATCCTCTAGGATTCCTCTGAGGACATCGCTTAATATCCGAGATGGTCCCCTCTTGCGATATTGGTTTTCTGTTTAAACGCTTTGTTTCCGTAGAGCATCTGTTTGCATCTTCTGCAATCGGCTTCCGCTTCTCGACCTGACCTGTGTCCGAGCGCCAGTATGCGAGTTGGTATGAGTATGCTGCAGCGGAAGCCTACCGGATATAGCAGATGCGTAACGGATGCAGAAACGGATGCGTAGCGGATGCATAACAGACGAATTGGATCACATTTTCGCGCGCCAAAAGTTTTGTGCACCTCAAAACTTGCTGAGCGGAATGAAACATCAATTAAAGGTATGAGGGATGGATAGGAGAGGAAAGCAAACGGAGGCAGTGAGTACATCACGTTAACCAACGGATGGCAAGCTTTTTTGTCCGTTTTTCATCCTCTTTGCATCCGTTGGTGCAGTGTGACAGGGGCTTTACTCTGTCTATATTTAGTAGGTGAAAGGACAAGCAGCAATAGTTTTATGTCTTGCCTTTGTTCCCTTTCTCTCATTTCAGAAATGTTCCCTCAATGTGACATCATTCTCTTAATTTGCTCCTAGTATGGTACTTGGCTGAAATTCCATACCTCAAAATAGTAACGAGTTTTCTCCTTATCAACTTTTTTTCAGGTTCTCATGCTTGTGATAGCTCTGTGGACCTACAGTATCAGTTAGATGTCTATTGGAAACCTATGTTTGTCATCCTCCTCCATTTCTAGTAATTATTACTTTCATCTATACAACCAACCTTTGCCTCCACAATTATCGTTATATTCTGGAACATTCTAATCCAATTTCTTCTTAGGCACTGCCTACTATATAATGATGGTCTGTGGAGGCAAGGGCTGGTTGTGGAAATGAAAGTAATGAATTTGTTCTTCTTACCGTGGTCTCCTTTTCAGCCATACCAGAAAAATGAATCCCTTTAGATGTCACAGAGCAAAGGAAAGAACTGGATTGTATACAGCAGAACTAAGCAACCTTACAGGCCAAGGAAACATGAAATGTTGTGTGCAATTACTGCTCTCACAAAATGGATACTATGCCTCCTACAGACCAGTACAAAACATTCAATTCTGTGCCACTCTAAAATACCTTTCTTGGCTTTTAGGCAAGCAGCCACATTTCCAAGCAAAGCCATTTAAAAAAGATTGATTGATTGATTGATGCAATTTATAATGTTGCCCAACTCATCACTTATGACTCGGAGAGACATAAATTAAAATTAAAAAAAATCATTTAAAAAAAATAAAACATCCAGTTTTTAAACCACAATGATACATGCAGATACAGAGGTGGCCAGTCCACAGGAAAAACAACCACTGACTTTCCCAGTAGGATAGGCTTCATTGCCCAATGGGCCAATAAATGAGGGAAAGAGTGTTTCTTTACAGTTCCAGAAAAGGCTAATAAAGTTAGGACCACCTGAACCTCAGGGAGCAGCTCATTTCAAAGGGCAGGAGCAACAACAGAGAAGACACATTACCTCAGTTTCCATTAGATAACCCAGCCTCAAAGAGGGGACCTGGAGTATGTCCATGCTATGCACTGCAACCTAGTAGAATAAGCAGAAATAGCTAGGATAGAAATAACTATGCTATGAAGGGTGTTGTCTATTACGACCCATGCGACTTCAGTCTTGACCAGTTGCAGATATGGATGGTTTTCCAAGGCAACCCCATGTAGAATTTTAGAAAATGTCTGTCTCAGCCATCCAGGTCATGGTTTTCCCAAAGGTGCTTTTTCAGGAGGCAATAGGATTTCCCTGTTTTTTCTTTGAAGATGTTTCATTTCTCTTCCAAGAAGCTTCTTCAGCTCTGGCAGGACAGTGAGGAATGGAAGGATTTATATTCCTTGCAGGCAGCTGTTCATTTCCATCCTTTTAGAGGGTCATTGCAAGTGCTTCAACAACCCTCTAAACCATGGGTGTCAAACTCGCCATGTCATGTTGCTGTCACACGATGTTTCATGACAGTTTTCCCATTCATGGAGCTGGGGTGTGCATGGCCTACGCATGACACATCCAGCCAATGGGCCATCAGTTTGACACCCTTGCTTTAAAAGAATGCAAATAACCAGCTGTCTGCAAGGAATATAAATTCTTCCATTCCCCACTATCCTGTTAGAGCTGAAGAAGCTTCTTAAGCCCGTCACACTGCAGCAACGGATGGAAAGAGGATGTAAAATGGAGAAAAACACTTGCCATCCGTTGGTTAACGCGATGCTACTTTCCGTTCTCTGCACTCACCTGCCTCCGTTTCTTCCCTTCTATCCGTCAGGAATCCGATCTATTGCCCATTTCATCACTTCAAAAATTTGTAGACTGCTCAAAACTTCTGAGCGCGAAAATGTATCCAACACGTCCGTTCCTGCATCGCTAGGCATACGGGGGAAATCCGTTCTGCATCTGTCGGCAATCCGTTACGCGTCCGCTACATCCGCTAGGCATTCCGCTGCCGCATCTGCGCAACTCACATCCTCTCCAGCAGAAAGCGCGACACAGGAGAGGAAGCGGAACGGACATGGCAGCGTTAGTAGCACGGACGAAAAAGGGTGAAAGTGGTTATGCCAGGCTCGCAAACAAAGCATTTAAAATGGAGAAAAAAAACCTTCGCAGAGGGACTATGCCTCGCGATTATTAAGGATGTCAGAGGGATGCTAGAGGGATGCAAAAGGACACATAGGGCGACAAACCTATATTGCCTATAAAATGGGAGCGCAAATCACCTGGATCTCACTTTCAGAACCAACAGGCCCTGCTGTGCAGACCTCTTGCAGCCTTCATCGTGCCTCTTGCTCTTTCCACAGCACTCCAGTCATGTCCACTTGGATTCGTAACACAGTCCTTTTGGTAGCCACCATCGTTTCTGCAACAGTTGCGAAGCCACTTACAGGCTCTGTGAACTCTAACTACGGGAAGAAAAGGAGAGCGGCCAAGAAGCGTCTGCGGTCCGAAGATGTATCGGGAGAAAGGCAGAGTCATGGCACTGTACAACAAGCTGTTGGTGGAGCTCAGGAACAAAGACCCTCGGTGCATTCCAGAACTTCAATGGAGGATGCCTCCAGCCATATTTGACGAAGTGCATGGAGCGGCTGACACCCAGGTGACCAAGGCAGAGCATTCAACTTCCGGCCCAGCCTGACCCTGGTCAATGGTGGCACTGACACTGCGCCACCTGCCTCAGGGACCACCTACAGCAGCACGCAGTATGGCTGAGGGTGCCACCAACACCATCAGCATTGTGGTCAGAGAAGGGTGCAGGCCATCATCGAAGAATACCTGGTGGAGCTCCTCAAGTAACCCCTCCACTGAAGAAGGATGGAAAGAAAGTGCAGAGCAGTGGTATTCAGCAGGTGGAACTTCCCCACAACCGTGTGGAGCCATAGATGTGCAAGCACGTGGCCTGCAAAGCACCAGCCAAGTCGGGGTCCACTTATTTCAACTACAAGGGCTCTTAAGCATCATCCTCTTCGCCATGGTCGATGCTTGATACTACATGTTCATGTACATCGATTGCTTCAAGCAATGGTATCTGTCAGATGCCCAGGTATTAACACGCCAGTTCACCTCAAGGAGGGCTGGAAACGCAACCTCATCATGGGCTTTCCAGATCCAGGACCCACTTGCCCATGACATGCAAGATGTTGCCCCACTTCATCGTGGGGGATGACGCCTTCTAACCCTCGACCTACCTTATGAAGCTCTACACTTCCAGACTCCTCACCCGTGAAAGAGAGGATCTTCAAACTACAGGCTGTCCAGGCAAGGCAGGTGGTGAGAACGCCTTTAGGCATCCTGGCCAACAGGTTCCAGGGTACTTCTCAACCAAACATGCACATCACCCACGACCGTTGAGGAGGATCGTGGAAGCTTTACTGCATCCATGCACAATCTCATGCGGCATCTGCTACCCAGTCTTGCCAGAACAGGCTCGGATAGACCTCCACAAGGCAATGGGGACATGGAGCCTGGGGAATGGAGGGCAAGGGCAAACCTGATAGACAACTGAGGATGTTGCAAGGCCCCAAACAGAGCCTCACGTGAAGGAGAAGCACGCAACCTTCCTGAAAACACTGGGTGCAACTCCCCAGCTGGAGCGAGTGGAGTGGCAGGACAGGATGGTTAGATGATTAATGGATTGCTTACCTTACAGGCCTGTCTCATCACTAACATTAAAATGGGGCCATGTTTATGGGGGGCCTACAAAACAGGGCATTTAAAAAGAGTTATGTTGACAATCGACAATATACATTAGTATTGATTAATGACAGGCCATAGTGTGGACCTGGGGTGGACCATTACAGTCCCACTATGCGTTGCACTGGGAGGTTTATCACCCACAAGCTACCCAACTACCACAGGAAACTATCTTAAACCCCATCAAAGGAAATCCCTGCCCATCCCACAGCTATCCTTACCACCACAGCAGCAATAGGCGTAAACCATTTCTAAAAAGTTTCCACCAAGACTTATTTAATAAAATAAAAAGCAAGTCGAAGCGCAAAGATAATCTTTAATTAATAACAAAGCTGTAAAAGAAAAATGACCCAAAGTCGAAGTGTCCCAAATAAAGTCTACAGCGTAGCCACCTCCAATGGCACTTTATCGTTCACTCGAGGTGTGCCCAGTACTCAGGGTGAAGGGTTCCATGGTGCTGTGGAGGTGGCTCTGCTGAATTGCGGGTTTTGAAGATGCCCCACTGGGGTACTTGGCCCGAGAGGACAACAGTGGTGAAGCCACGTTGTGTTGAGGAAGCTCTCAGACAGGCTGGCTCAGCCCCGTGATGTTGAGAGCTCCTCTCTCCATGGCCATGAGTTGTCAGCCCCAATACTGACGACAGTATTGTTACTGAGGCCGGGCTTGGCTGTGGGGTGAGGAAGGAAGAGGGTGTACGTGGGGCGTTCTTGCGTCTGCAGCTGTGTCGTAGACTGGCGTGGTGGCATCGGTGACGTGGTGGCTGGCATCAGTGGCATCAGTCACGGGCATCATGGAACCAGGGCCAAGGAGTGGCTCGAATGAGGCCTTGGCCACAAGCTGCTACCTGTGCTACTCCTACCGTAGCCCTGTAGTAGGCCTGTGATAAGCCTGAATGGCAGTGACATCACCTGGGTGAGGAGCAGACTGGACTGTCGGGGAGGCAGTTCAGCTTCGTTCTGGAGGTTGTGAAAGAGATCGCGGATGACCGGTCCTCACCACCTGTAACGGGTCGCCATGCCAAGGGCGTGACATAGAGGGAAGGGCTGCGGTTTGAGGATGAGGAGTCTGTTGTGGACCAGTCGAGAGAGAGATCTATTGCTGCCCCTGATGCTGTCCCTATCTCCAGCAGGACAGTGTGGCTCTGCCCCTCTGGCTGGCTCCTCCTTTCGTGAGGAGCTGGGGGTGATGTCGAACGTGTTGGAAGTGCGCTTTTGCGCCAGGGAGTCCTCCACGTTGCTCTTGCCACGGTTAAAACAAACTGTCACGGGTTATCCGCCCGTGGGACGGCTCACAGAAACCTGCCTGGAGACAGGAGGCTGCGATCCGGCCAGAAGAGACTGGCTCTCAGCAGGCTGCTGAGAAAGGGTTGTGAGAGGGGCTGCTCCTCTGGTGCGGATTCAGCGCCTCAGGAAGCTGCACTTGGCCATCACGTAGGTTCTCTCTGTCTGTCAGCTTGACCGTAGGCCTGGCCAGATTTCTGAGTGCAGCTTCCCGTACAGGTGTGCATATGTTTCCACACAAGGAGCATCTCGATGTGTAGCCCAGACTCTCCGCCCTTCTCTCTCCAAGCAGCTGCTTCCTTTTATTGGTGTCCCTGTAGAAACTTGTGTCCCTTCCACCATAGAATACTCATTCTCTCTCAGCACTCCGCACCTCATCCTCGTGTTCCTTCTCAATGGAAGTATTTTGCCTTCCTCTCCCGTTCTCGCATATGCCTGCTTACTCCCTTTGGGCAGGACCAGATGGACCCTCATCCAGAGGGGCTTCCAGGTTGTAGGGGCTGCTCTCACACCACCCAGGCAATACCAGCAGGATTCATTCATCATTCATCCAGCCAGCAGCAGCAGCAGTGCCAGCAGCACCAGGATCAGCAGGACCAGGACCAGCAGGACCAGGATCAGGCAGACAGCAGAGTAAGCACCAGCCAGCGCCAGCAGCGGACAGGAGCACAAAGCAGGAACCAGAGGCACGAGCAAGAACCAGGAGCACGAGCAAGGACCGAGCCAAGACCAGGGAGCAAGAGCAGGGACCAGGCAGGACGAGCGAGCAGCTACAGCCAGAGTAAGCACCAGCAGAGCACTGCCAGAAGCAGCCAGCATCACTCCTCCAGAAGCAGGCATCAGCAGAGTAAGCACCAGCCAGAAGCCACCACCGCCAGAGCAGCATCATTCAGCTCTCCAGAAGCCAGAAGAAGCAGCAGAACCCCAGCCGCAGAAGAGCGAAGCCCGTGCGAACAGGAAGCCCAGCAGAAGCAGGTGAGGGCCAGGGGTGGAGGGTGGCCCGTTACCCTCTTGCAGGGCTGGGCAGCAGATGGCTGAGCTTTTCTTCTTCCCCATTGCTTGTGGGGTTGGCTGGCTGCGCAAAGGGCTGGCAGGCAGGCTTGGCACAAGGCTGGCAGGCAGGCTGGCAGGCAGGTAGGCAAGGCTGGCAGGCAGGCTGGCCGCGATGGCAGGCAGCCAAGGCTGTGAGGCAGGCAGGCATGGGCAGGCATGCAGGGGGCGTCGGCAAGTCACTGATGCAGATCTTTCCTCTGAATGGTGACCTGCTTGGGACTGCCTCCCTTTTATATCCGCGGGCTGATGCAATGCATCCTCCCCGGCATGCACAGTGAATGCTAGGCATCCGCTAGGCATCTGCTAGGCTTCCACTGTGCATTCTGCTCATCCGCTAGGGCATCCGCTTTGCCATCCGCCTTCAATTCGCTCGAGCGCGTCCGTTCTGCATCCGCTGTTATCCGTTCCGCGTCCGCTTTGCTGTGCTCCCCGGAAGCCTTGCAGATGTGTGCCATCCGCTTCCATTCCGCTAGGCTTCTGTTCCGCATCACTTTCCATCGCCCTGCGTTCCTCCCCCCGTCCGTTACTTTCCGTGTTATCCGCTCTGGTTATGCAAATTTTTGCCCCTTTTGAGAGCGGATAACAACGGATGTAACATTTTTCTTGTCCGCTGTGTCCTTTTTATTAACGTTTTGCATCTGTCGGCCAGTGTGACAGGGCCTTTAAATAAGAAGTGAAATGACCTCCAAGAAAAAACAAGAAATCCAGTTGCTGCCTGAAGAAGCACCTTTTGGACAACTTTAGAATTGGTTATCTCAGTACTATACTGATACCATTGACCATGATAAGCTTCCAAACAAATTCAGGAATTGCTTTCAACTTCATAGAGGACAGGTTGAAGTCTCTCAAGACCATAACCTTGCGGAACGCCTTAGTCATACTGGTCACAGTATCTAGGAGTTCAAACAGGGAAGCACTTCATAGCATGGAGGCTGGTACAGCAGCATCAATCCCTATAGCTCAACTTCATAAACAAAGTCTCACATCTGTGGAGCAGCTCCCCTGAAGAGCACAAGCTGCCAGCTTAGCTCCCCCTGCCCATCACCACCAGGAATAATATTGTCTACCCTCAAAATCCTGGTGTATATGCTCTCCCTAATCCCTGCCATCCTTCTCCAATTTCAAAGGACCCTATCAAACACTCCCATTAGCTGATGGTCCAGGCATTAAAGATACTTTTACTTCTCATTCAATAGCCTAATGTAGGCCAACAGTTGCCATCCACACATCTACGTTTTACATTACATCAGCCTCTGCTTTCCCTGGGCCAACCAGGGTAAGCAATCGCAGTTAATTTAATTCAATTGAGCTAATTGAGAATATGCCTGAAAAGCTGGTGATATGCTTGGGGGAAAAAAGTAATGCTGCAGGCTGATCCTTAATTTTGCAGTAGGCTTAAATCCAATTGCATTTCTATAAATGACAATTATCTGAAAAATGTTGGGTCAGTTGGCATGGACAGCCCAATAAATTTTTCTGCCTCTGTGACAAAGGAATTATCATTAAAGGAGACCACTGGGTTAACTAGTAAGAGGCATATAAATGAATTGTGAAGGACCAGCCTGGTTGGCTTTCTTAAAAAAAAAATCTTTCACAACTATCTAACGTGTTCACATTTTCAAAGCACCTTCTAAGCACTCTTCAGCTGTAGTGGCTTCATATACATTAGGGTTAATATCTTACATTTTGTAGATTAGGGCAGAGGCTATGGAATTGGCTTGCCTAAAACAGCTACTGAGCTCATAAAACAGCAAGTCATGTTCAGTGGGGAGAATTGGGGGAGAGAGGGAGGCATGGCAGTGAGAGAATCTGGTATGTGTGTTAAACTCTGTTTCTCCCAAGAATGGACAAGAGTAAAATCACACAAATATCAAATAGAATATAAAGAGGAAAATATGCTGCATATTTTCATTTTGATTGAAAGAAAATTCATAATGAGTTTGAATATATCCCAAGAGGGTCTCCAAGCAGAAGTAATCCACCATGTAAGCAAGAAAGCATTTAAGTGGTTTAATGGTTCATTGCACAATTTAGAAGCTATGGCTCCTAAATTGCAATAAAATATAGGGGATAGCAAAATACATATTGATTTGTGGACTGTGGGCAATCCTTTTCTAGTGCACCCAAATGGATTAAATGACTCTTGGAAGATTCAATTCCCAAAGTATTCGATCTTCCATTCCCAAAGTATTCGATCCTTTTCTAGTGCACCCAAATGGATTAAATGACTCTTGGAAGATTCCATTCCCAAAGTATTCGATCTATTGGCAGAAACTTTGTACCCAAGTCTCAACTTTATCCTTATTCTGCAGATGTTAGTCATATTCGAGCCAGGAAGCTTGATAGGCTTGCAATTTTTAGACAAGGTTATTTAAAATTGCTCCAGAAGTAATTGTATTGAAATAAATGGAGAAGCTGCATTAAAAGCCATTTATTACTCATAAATGAATTAGGAAAGATTACACTTACACAGACATCTGAAAGATGCCTAACAAAGCTTGAGCAGCTTTCCCAATACAGCATGGTAATGGAACATTACTGTTATCTCAAAATAACCATTACAGAATACCAAAAGAATTAAAGATGCTAATGTTCACATTTATGGGGTTATAATAGATGGGACTGTTGCAATTCTAATTACAATTAATGTAGTGTGATGGTTACAGGCAATAAGGAGACACCTGCATTTATTAACCTATGCTATCTATGGCCAGAAATTAGTACCATACAACTTACTTGCTAGCACAATAAAGCAAACCAGAAGTATATAATTATTTTCCTGAATTTCATAATTATATCCAAATCTAAATCAGCATCATCAGAGAACATGTAAACAAATGTAAACTGAGTAATTAGCAACAGTAGTTATTTAGAAATTTTGGTCAATAAAATTGCTTTATTCAGAATTCTTGTTTTCCACATGCTGACTGCAGAATGATAACCACTAGGCTGATTAAAAGATTGATGCAAACTGTGGCCTTCCTCGGTTACAACTCTCCTCACCTCATCCCTCAGATTTAATAACAGGAGCTGTTGGGAATTTTATGTGAAAAGGTTGTTCCAGGTTGTCCAAACCTGCATGCCTTCTAAATGTTGAGATGTCCACAGCATCAAATATTGTTGAACTAAATTTACACAAATGCAAAATGCCTCAAAGCTGTTGAAAATTTAGGAAGAAAACATAAGCATCTCATGAGAGAATGCTTAATTTTGCAGATTTATTGCATTCTTGTTTTCTTTTCCTTCTTTTTTTTCATTCCCTCCTTTCTTTCCCTCCCTCCCTCCCTTCCTTCTCCCCCAGCCTTCTCTGCCTCTGTCTCTCTTTCTGCCTGTCTGTGTGTGTGTGTGGGGGGGGATGTTTCATCCAGGGGGTGGGCTTCAAAAATGTTAGCAATGGATTCTCTGCCCAGCTGCTGGGTGGGTATGACCATGGTGGGCTGGCTTAGTCAGCCTCCTGCACCACGGTGGGGGAGGGGCGTTTTTGCCCTCCCTGGGCTCCAGAGGCCTTCCTCAAGCCTCTGAGAGGATGAAAATGGCCTCCCCGTGCTCTGGAGGCTCTCTGGAAGTCAGAAACGAGCCTGTTTCCAGCCTTCCTGAACTTCTGGGAGGCCCAATTTTTACCCTCCTTGAGCTTCTGTGCACATCCTGCACTTACCTGCATCCAAAATGGGCCACGTGGTGACTCCTGGGATGGGTGGGGCAGGGTGGGTGGGGCCATACAGGAGTGGGATTTGGGGGTTTTCTCAACTGTGCAGAATCTTAGCTGGAGGATCTCCTGAACCCCTTGAACCCCTAGCAGCCCATTGCTGTTTCCACCAAGGAAACCGTTAGCATCTATTTTAAAAGAATCTAACTTCTGACTATAGCGAGACACATTACATGGGGCTTTTTGTTACAGTCAGTAGAGCTTCGTAATTTATTTATTAAATATATATTCCAGCTTTTTAATATGCAGCTCAGGAGGGCATAAATTACACTCCCTCCTTCTGTTTATGAAGTGAGTGCAGATATGAGCCATATGGTATAAAAAGATCTTCAGTAAATGTTCCAATAAAAGAAAATAAGAATATAAGTAAGAAAATCTCAGGTGGGCCAAAAACGGGGGTTTACAAACTTGGCAACTTTAAGATTTGTGGCTGGGGAATTCTGGGAGTCGAAGTCCACAACTCTTAAAATTGACAAGCTTGGAGATCCCTGGTTTAAAGGGAGTGGGATGAACAGGTTCTGATACAAAATCATAAAAAATCAGTACACTAAATACAAACTAGGCGGATATGACCTCACTGATGATCCTCACTCTGTCAAGGACCTTGGAGTTCTCATATCAAATGACCTAAGCGCCAGAGCTCACTGTAACAGCATTGCCAAAAAGGCATTAAGGGTTGTAAATATAATCTTACGAAGCTTCTCCTCTGGAAATATCGAATTGCTAACTAGAGCATACAAAACTTTTGCCAGACNACAAGAGCACACAACAGATACAAACTCAATGTAAACCGCTTCAAACTTGATTGCAGAAAGTACGACTTCAGCAACAGTGTGGTCAATGCCTGAAATGTACAACCTGACTCTGTTGTTACATACTCTAACCCCCACTCCTTTAACCTTAAACTAACCACTATTGACCTCACCCCATTCCTAAGAGGTCTGTAAGGGGCATGCATAAGTGCACCATCATGCCGACTGTCCCTGTCCTTATTGTCCCCATTTATTCGTACCTATTTCCTGTGTTCTTACTCATGTTCTTACTTATATCTATTGTCTTGTAAGTGATTGACAAATCAAATCAAATCAAAACAAACAAATAAATAAATAAATAAAATCCATTGCCCAGAAGTATCTTATTCTGTGTTTATGTTTTGTTTCTGTCTAGCCCTTTTAAGAATCATGCCTGGACTTAGTGGAAAAAAATCCTGCTGAACCCTATATCATTACATTCTTACATAGTTTAAGAAGTATATTTCTTTTGAAGAAAATATTATTGATTTTTAGAAACAAACATAAAAAAACACAACACAGAACATGAAAAACATAAAACCTCTTTTCTGAAAGCAGCCTGATCCCAGGTTACATCTCCAGACACGCAATTCAATTCTGCTTTGCATTTTTTATACATTCCATATTCTTATTACCGATTCTAGCACTTTCTATATTGGCTTCTCTCGCGGCTCTTTTAACTTTTTTTAATTTTATTTTTATTTTGTTTCATCTCAAATAGCAGTCATTATATTTATAGGTTCTTTGTCGTGTCCCATTTCAACTGTCTATTATCGTTGTTCTGGCATTAAACAAAATTGCCTTCTGTGGTCACTGATTGGAGTATGACGCTTTAATAGTTTTCCCCTAACAGATTTACTAACACCTTGCAATATACGAACATAACGTTCCATTTGGATTCTTGCATAGTACATTAAAGCTACACGTTGTAAATTTTGAAAAAGAAATAGACAAAGGTGAAACATATAAATATATGGATTATAAAAGCAATTAAAACAAGCGATCTATAACCACTTCATTGTATCAATATAATGTTAATATTCATTTAAATTTTAAACATTTACACCATTACTTTTCAAGTAGGTTTGCTTCTGTGGGGAATGCTTATAAACTTTCCATAATTAGCTGTCCCCCGCGCACTTCACTGTTGCATTTTAAAACATTATGTCATTGAAATGTTCCGCATTCCGTTTCTAAATTAATTCTCTCGATGTTAATTATTCGCATGTTATTTTGTTTTAGCAAATGTTTCACAAATCATATGTTGTTTGCAATTTGTCTAAAGCATTAATTTGCTAAATACCAAATAGTAGAACAATCCAAATCATATGTACCTTTGGCTAAATCACTTTTTCAATTAAATTTTTACGGCCATTATCTGCTAAATAAGTCCTATTTCTTTACATCTGGCTTCACAGGAGTGCGCTTGTGAGCTTCTCTTGGCCTTCGCTCCTCCTTTTGCTTCTTCTCGTCTGCCGTTTTTACCGCCCTTTGTCTCTCCACTAGTATCGATTTCCCTTTTCTGTATCCTTTTTTCTGTTGCTTTTCTCACATTATATCCACTTTTTCACCTTATTTTTTTTGCGGCCTGTTTTTGGTTGTTTTCTTTTTAGGGTCTCAAAGGTTGCTCATTTCTTTCCCCTCCTATCCCTTTGCTCACGCAAGTAGTTGACTTGTTAGTGTTAAAATGGGCTTCCTTCTTTTGTCCAATCTTCTTGTGAAATAGTCTTTTCTTTGGTAATGTTCTCATAGGTAGATGATCGCCATTTCTAAGAATTGAAAAATGGCGAAGCCAAGAGAAGCCGTTCCGCTTGCTTGGTTCCTCTCTTCTTAGTTTTTAAATTCTAGTTTATCAGTTCATCCACAAGGTGATGCCATTGATAGAGTTTGTTGTTTTGCTTTTTAGAAAAGCAAGGCTCCGCAAGGTGTTTTTGTTAATGCCTGCAAATATAGTTCCAAAAGTCCAGAAGTCAGCAAGCAATCCAAATAGCAGCGCACAAGCTTCTTTCTTTCTACAACCTTCTTTCCTTTTTTCACTTTCTGACTTTCAGCTGTGGGGGTATGTTTTAATGTGCAAAGTTCAGTGTAATAGGTGTATCTTTTGAGGCAGTCCTGTCGTGTAAACGAGTTTTAACTTTAGATTCTTTAGATTCGCACGGTATTTCGCTCCTTCGAAAAATCCTGTTCTTATTCTGCTTCCTCTCGCCTTCGCTACCTTACAGCAAAAAAAAGAAAATCCGTTCTCTTTTTCGCCTTTTATATTCAGAAATCTTTATTATCCCCCTTGGTGCATTCAAGTTTTCCGCTTAACATAGCTGTTGATGCCAAAAGCAGATTTCTCATTCATGCTCTGCTCGCTGTCAACGTAGGAAGGAGAGTGAAAAATGTGTTGTTTTTCGCCTTTTCACTTTCATTCGATGGGCTTCCCTGAATTCTTCTTTGGGAGTGATGTATGCCTTTTGTTAAAAATGTTTGGAGTTCAGGATTGGCCTTAATTGGTGTTGTCTTATGCAGGTCAGTGGCCAAACTGTTCACTTCAGCACTTTCTTCCTCCTGCACATTCTTTTCTGGATGAGGGTTTCTTTGAAGCGGCCATTTCTGACCGCCACTCTACCACCTTCGGGAAAGGGAGTTTAGCCAGCTGTGGAGGAAAGATGCAGCTTTCCTCGACCCTGCTGGAATCTCCCTCATCTTCATCGACCTCTAGGGGATGGCTTAGCCCCGAAGCCAGCTGGCTCGGGGCGCTCAGGCAGAAACCATGCACGATTGCCGATTCCTGCCTGCTGCCGAAGCCCTGCAAACTGGAAGTTTCAAGAAGTATATTTCTTAACTACAGCCTTAGTTCAACAATATATCTTCTCAATTATCAATTCTCTTTCTGCTCATAGATTTTCCCTTCACAGAGAAACTTCACTCAAAATTCTGCGTGTCTCTTCTCTGTAATCCATTTTTAAACCAAGCACTTTAACCCTATTTTGATGTGACTGTTGAGTGCTGATGAAATGTAAAAATTGCACTCATAACATCCACTGAGAACAATGGGAACAAAAATGGCAAACCAACTATAAATTAATGTTATCAGTATCATATAAAGAGAATATCTATAAAATGCTCTATCGCTGCCACCTTCCACCGGCAAGTTTGGCAAAAATATTTCCCAGTATGTCACCCAAATGCTGGATGTGCAATTATAGCCAGGAAACGTATTTTCACATGTGGTGGACATGCCTCAAAGCTCGAAAATACTGGTCTAAAATACAGGGATGGCTGGAAGAGATGACAAAATTAAAGATTAAACTCAACCCAGNAAAGATTAAACTCAACCCAGAGACCTTCTTATTGGGAATACCAGAACTGTCATGGAGTAAAAAACAACAGCATCTAATACCACACATCATCACAGCAGCACGAATAGCCTATGCCAAAAATTGGAAATTAACCATGGTACCCACAGATTTAGCAATAATCAACAAAATTTACCAATGCTCAGAAATGATTAATTAACTATGATATTAAAAAACAAGAAAGAGGGAGAATTTTTTACAACATGGAATACATGATACAAATGGTTAAATGAAAAGGTAATAAAGATGTACAGTGAAAATAATTAAAGAAATATTATGGAATAACAGAAATAAGGATAAATTATTGAATATGCTATGAATATATGTATGCTATGAATATATGTATAGTATAGCTAGATGTAGCTATGAATATATGTATAGTATAGCTATGTATATTGTTGTAGTAACATAGAAAAACAAACAATGTATCACGACGTATTAATAATATAGATAAGAAATCAGGAATTAGATTTAAGATATCTTTGTAGTAAATGATCTTAAGTAACATTAATAGAGATGTACACTGTTACGAAAACACTGTAAAATGTGAGAACATGATTCTGTTTTTAAAATATTTTTTTCTTGTATGAAAAACTATTAAAACAATAAATAAAACATTACCTCAGCATCTTTTAAAAAGGTCATTCCTTTCTTCTCATGTTCAGAGATACGTGCCCAGACTAAGTCACTGTGCTCGTACCATGTTACATCTTATGCTGTGTCAAAGTTCCTTTTCAGAACTAAAAAACATCATTCTTATCCCTTATGAAAAGTGAGTTACTTACCAGGGCTTGCTTTTTGATTTTGCCTTCTAAAATGTCAATCGGTGAAGGCCAATAGAGATTGCTTCACAATCTCTATCGGCCCGCCTAGAACATCTGACCTGATCCTTTACTTACTGTTCACTGGATATTTTATGATCAGTTCCAGTAAATCAGCTCCTAATCCCCATAGTCCAGTCTAAAAAGGTGTCCAACTGATAATTCTGACCACAATTAAACATTCTAGAGGAAGTTAGACGACAACATCTCAGCCACACCAGTCTCAGTTCTGGTCATGCCCATGAGCTTTCTCAATAGAATGATTAAAGTCCCTAATAAAGTATGTGTCAAATCTTTGTTGGAAAGGAACTGAATTGAGACTTATAGGGATGTCTTGCACAGATCTTTTATTCTAATTGTGTCCAAGAGGGACTAGCATTCTAAGAATAAGGCGAAAGGCAGCTTGGTCTAGTGCAGATGTCTTCAAACTTGACAGCTTTAAGCCTTGTGGATTTAAACTCCCAGAATTCTTCCTCCAGTCATAGCTCAGGAATTTTGGGAGTTGAAGTCCACAAGTCTAAACTTGCCAAGTTTGAAGACCCCTGGTCTAATGGTTAAGACACCAGACTAGAAACCAGGAGACTGTGACTTCTAGTTCTCAAGCATAAATGTTGGGTGGAAGAGGAAGCAGTCATTCTCTCTCTCTCTCAGCCCAACGCCCAAGATTGCTGTGGTGGGTAAACAAGAAGAGGACTGAGTATTAGGTGTGTTGCCACCAAGAATTGTTTATAAAAATAATAAAGGATAAAAACAAACAAACAATGTAAATCTCAAAGTGAAAGGAGGCAGAAACCATAGTTTGAGGCCTTATCTCTCCCCCCCCCGCCTCTATATCTACTGAAAAACAACTCAAAAAGTCTGTATTAGTTACATACACTATCCCTATTCTGAACATATATAATTATGGTTCAGTAATAAAGGCTGAATCCAGTTATAATATTGATTTTTAAATTGATATTAAGGAGCCAGTTGAACAAGTAATTAAACAAGAGATAGAATTAGCATTGTAACTCCGTTATGATCCTGCACTTCAACAGGTTAAAAATGCTCAGTTGGGACAACTCTGAACATCTGTTCTTTAATGTTTCATTCAATATTCCAAAGCAAGGAAGAGGAGTTTTGGACGAATTTGCAATGCTTGCACTTGGATGGCAATACCAAATAAATGGAGACTGAAATGGAGCAGACAATCAATTTTAGCCCAGTAATTAACTGCCATAGCTATTCAAGGATGCACAATGAGACTTCTACTTATCTGAAATAACAGCAAAGGGCAATAGACCTTGCACTGCAGAACTGTAATGATGAATTAAAACAGAAATCAACTTTTAAAGAAGTTTATTTAACCAACAAATAGTATCATAGTAAAAACCAGTTTCATTTCCTTTCAGATCAGCTGCCTGGTCTGATAATTAAAACATCCTTATTTATCTGATGGTAAAATAACGTCTACAAATAGTGAACTGATTATCCTTCCACTGTTCTAATGCATTGTTCAGATCCTTTTTTGCAAGCTGCCTTTTCTGTTTTAATAGTTTTATTCCTTTTGTTTTACAGTTTATATCTCACTTTTCTGCTAAGGCAGTAATGAGAAAATATTAAAACATAAGCACTTAAAACAGCACAAAATATACCCCAATCTAGTTCAAACTTAAAGTACAATGCTTGGTTATTAAGAATCTCATATGTGACAACTTAAGGTCTCCCACCCTAGCCTCTTCCCAAGGGCATGGAGCATAATATAATAATATATATATAATAATCTACTGCATGTCTTAAACTTCTTACTGTGAGCCTACTCTAACTTTAAATATGATCCTGAAACCTGAAGATAGAGTTTTCTACCATTCTGAAATTGCAAAAAGACAAAAAAAAAGCACTATAAATTGTAAAACAGACACAGCACAATTACAAATACAACAAACAAAAGCAAATCTTTCCACTTAATGTGATGTGACTTCCACATGTCTTGATCTCCTCAAAACAGTAAGTGCAGGCCTTGGGTATGAAAAGGTTGCCTGCCCACCCCTGAAATACTTCAAAGTTCTTTATTTCCAACAGCTTCTTTCAATCTTTCCAAATATTTCATTGGTACACAGAGGCATTGGTAGGATCAAATAATGCTATTTTCATGTCACTTCATTTAATGATAGCTTTTGAGCTAGAAATAAAAGTCAAAAAGAATTTAGCAAAATTTGGGGGAGGAAGAGGTCATTTAGCTAAGTAAAGTTAGTGCATGGCACAGTAAAGATAGCTGAAGGGTATTTCTACCATGCAAGCCATATGGTCAGAAATGATTACTACTTATAGAAAACCTGGTTCTTTTTACATATTTTATATACACTATCAGATGACTACTGACTATGCATCTGTAAATATTTTATGTATCCTTGAAGAAGGCAATGGTACAAACTCATACATGGTGGCTATAGTATATATTGGAATCTGAGGGGGGCTTATTCGATTTTTAAAAAAAAAATTGAGGGAGAATGGAGTAGTTGGAAATCATCATATGGAGTGCAGGAGGCTGGAGGTATAGTACTTACTGGTCCCAGAGGAATCTCAAAGCCTCACACAGCAACCACCAGATGCCACTGCTGAGGGAAGCTGGCTTGAAGACATGTCCTAACCCAACAACAGTGGAGAAGAGGAGACATGCAACATTGGGAAAGCTATGCAACTGAAGAGCAGGGCCAGCATTGAATCCAAATCCTTCTAGCAGGGATCTTTAGGAATGAATGCAGATGGACCATTCAGAGGTTGTCAACAACATCAACTGCAGTTGAGAGAACTTAAGGACCCCAAGACTGGATGCTGGCCTGGTGAGGGTGATGATACTGCTAGTGATTCTGCTTACAGATAACAGATTTAACAGATAATCAGAGTTGGAAGGGACCTTGTAGGTCATCTAGTCCAACACCCCGCCCAAGCGGGAGACCCTACACCATTTATGACAAATGGCAGTCCAATCTCTTCTTGAAAGTCTCAAGTGATGGCACTCCCACAACTTCCCAGGGCAAGCTGTTCCATTGGGGTGGATTGTTCTCACTGCAGAAGTTTCCTCCTTATTCCAGATAAAATCTCTTCCAATGTTCAGTTATCCATCCATTATTCTCTTGTCTGGCCTACAGGCGCTTTAGAAAATAAACGCTTGACCCCTCCTCCTGTGGCAGCCCTCAAATATTGGAAGACACTATCATGTCTCCCCTGCTCCTTCTCTTCAACATAGACCAAGCAAGCCCAGTTTCCCTCAACCCTTCATTGTATGTTTTCGCCCTCCAGTCCGTCTAATCATCCTGGCTGTTCTTCTCTGAACTTATTTCTAGAGTCTCAACATCTTTTTAAGTAATGTGGTGAACAAAACTGGAGTGCAGTACTCTAAGGTGTGGGCTTACCTAAGGCTTTATAGAGTGGTATCCCTTGATCTTGATTGTACCCTTGTTAATTACAACTTTAGGCGATTGTATTAGCGTTTTTTGGCGCTGCTGCACCACTGCTAGCTCATATTTAGCTGGTTGCCACTAAGACTCCAAAGATCTCTCCACAGTTACTGCTATTTGAGCCCTGGTTTCCACCTCAGTCTATATGTGTCTTTGGTTTGTCTTGCCTAGTGTAGGACTTTACTTTCTCTACATTGAATTTCCATTTTGTAAGATATGGCCCAGTGTTCTAGTCTGTCCAAGAATCCATCTGGATCTTGAGCCTATCTTCTGTTGGGTGTTAGGCTCTTCCCTGCCAGCCTTAGTATTCATTCTGCAAATTTGGGGGAGTTCCCTCTATTCCCTCATACTAAGTTTGTTAATGAAGATATTGAAGAGTCCCTGGCCTAAGACGGAACTTGTGACACCCACTGCTTACTTCTCTCATGTTAGACTTAGACCCATTAAGGACTTACTCAGTTGAGTACGTTTTGCCAGCCAATTGCGATCAATCTAGCTGGTGTGCTTACTATTCCAGCTTTTTTCAGCTTACTAAAGAAGCAGTGTTGCCTGTCAAATGCCTCTGTGAAACTAAATATATCATGGCGGTCCACAGTATTTTGCTGTGTCTACCTAATTTAGTCCACCTGTGTTGAAGAAATGAAATAAGATTGGTTTGCATGATCTGTTTTTAAGAAGACCCGTGCTTTACTGCTCGTTATTACTTTACTTGCTTTTCTAGAAGTTGGAGATTTGTTTTTTTATCAATCTTTTCTAGTATCTTTCCCGGGTATTGATGTTAGGCTGATTGGTCTATAGTTTAACTGGGTTGTTTTTTTTTCCTTTTTTTGAAAAGATGGAACTCACATTCAGCTCCTTTTCCAGTCCCTGGTAAGTCCTGTCTCCAGAAACTTTTGACAGAATATGGTGCAGCGGTCTGAATGAACCTCTGCCAGCTCCCTTTAAAACTCTGGGAGATGTAATCCATCAGGACTCCGGTAATTTGTGTTCATCAGATCAGACAGGTGTTCTCTTTCTATTTTTTTTTGCTTATTTAATTTTGCTTATTTTAACTTTTATTTCTGGTCTGTCTTTTACAGTTATGTTTTTGGTGGGTTTAGCTATAGTTTCTTTTGCGTGAAGACGGATGCAAAGAATGAGTTAAGCAGTTCTGCTTTCTCTCATGTTGCCTGTTACTTCCTTGCCATCTTTTCTCTTTAGTGGACCGACTGTTTTCTTGAGATTTTTTTTTGTTATTTAAATGTTGGAAGAAACTTTTTTTACTATCTTTGACTTTTGTTGCAAGTCTTTGTTCGTTCTGAGCCTTTGCTGTCCTGACTTCTTCTTTGCAGATTCTGGCTATCTGCTGATATTCTGCCTTAGGTAGCATGTACACTATCTATGACATCATAAAGCTGGCCTATTTGGCACATGCAGCTTGGCCTTGGGTAGGACATTTGATCATATCTCTCTCTCTCTCTTTCTCTCTCTCTCTCTCTTTCTCTCTCCCCCTCCCTCCCTCCCTCCCCCTTCCCACTGCTCTTCCCCCCTCCCCTAATACTACATAGCTGGTGAATTTTTAAGAAAATAAAGTGAAGTGTCTCCTCACTGAATGCATACCTAATTTCTGGAATTCATCTGCAAAGAATTTTATAAATAATAAATATAACAGTAATTTAGGGCTAGAGTTACACAGAGCTTCAATATATTTGAAGACCAGATGTTATGGATATTGATTATTGGATGATCAAGAACAAAAGAGAGGTTTTTGTCTTAGATCCCTGCAAGAAGAGCTCCTGAAAACAAGCAGCTTGTCACTGTGGAAAGGAGATTGCTGAATCAGATGAACACTTACTCTGAATAAGCCAGTTGGCTTTTCTTCAAATCTGTAATGGCTTAATCTATTATGTTTATTGCTTTCAGGGTCATATTTCTTGTTATTTACACTTTGTGATGCACTTTTAACTCTTTAAAAAAAACTTTGGAAATTCATTTTACTCATTTTCTATAATAAGAACATTTTTCTATTACCCAACTTTTTATAATACAAGGTAAGCTTTACGATGGAACAATAAAACTTTACAAGTAATAAAAATTATAAATGCAGTTTAAGTCCACTGTTCTTACCAAAACCTCATCAGAACAGAGTGATTTTGGATGATTTGTAAAATGCAAGGAAGAAGGGGAGAGTTCTATAAGGTTGACGCTGCCTCTAAAAACATACCTCTGGGCTCTCACTCCCTTAAAAAACTCAAGTCAGTGAGAATCTAGAGCAGTCCTTCTGCACATGTTTCTGGTCAGAAAAGGCAATCCTACCAGCAGAAAAGTCCCAAGCCATGTTGGGCTTTCAAGGTTAAAATGAGCAGCTTGTGTTGGGCCCAGAAACTTTTTGATAATCAATATAACAGCCAACATAACTGTAAAACTGCTGAACTCACTTTCTCCTGTCAGCACTCAGGCTGCTATGTAGTATTTTGTACCAACTAGAGCTCTCAAATATTTTCAATGGTAGTCCTAAATAAAGAGTGTTGCGGAAGTTTAACTGTGAAGTGTTCAGGAAATCTTCATGGATCATTATACCCAAGTGCACTCTGGTTGCAAAAAGTCTGCAATTGGAACACCAGCTAAAGCCTGACAAAAGAATCAAACATATCTGCAAGTCACAGAGGATTCCCAAGTTAAAGATCTGTTCTCTCTCTCTCTCTGTGTGTGTGTGTGTGTGTGTGATGATACTACTTCACCATGATCCAATTTAGGGATCAGGATTGAGCTACATCTGTCATTCATAAACAGAAAATTTATCTTTCAGGGATTTAATCTGAGGCCATTTTGAGTTCATTCCAACCTCTAGATCATGGATGTCAAACTTGATTGCATCACGGCCGGATTGTGACGTATTGCAATGATTTTTGTCTTTGCAGAACTGGAGTGTGCATGGCCTGCGTGTGATGTATCCATCCTATGGGCCACCAGTTTGACAGGCCTGCTCTAGACACTGGGTTAGGATTTCCACAACATCTGTGCAAAAAATGGCAATGTATGCCATGGCTAGCATCAACATACTGAGGATACCTTATCCCAAACCGGTGGACGATCTCTTCAAATGGTTTTGTGAACCTATTAAAAGCAATGGGAAAAAGAACCAAGATCTATGGCATTTCATACTGGAGAGTTTAAGAGTTGTATGGCATCCCATAGTGGAGGGTTTAAGAGCTGGACTGTTTTTTCCCATGCCCATCAATTCCTACTTCTATTTGATAGATAAACCACTGCAAAATGGTGCTTTCTATCCAAAACTCAGAGACAAGAGAATATCATGGTCTGTGCAACTGAATGATGCTAAGAGTTCCAATAGGACTACAGATGTGCATTTTTCCAATCTGTTTTCCATACAGGTCAAAAACCAGGTTAATCAATATTTCTGTTCCATGGCTAAGCCTGAATTCTATTAGAAATGGTCCAGACAATCAACTTCATTTAGAATTCATCTTATCACTAGCTGAAACTTTACCACCTATTCCAATTTTCCCCCCAAAAGGTGGTTGAAAAGTTGTCCAATTTAGTTTGATCAAGTGGCTGTCCTTTCAGAAGAGATTAGACTACGACCCCCTTTAAAGTAGATGATCCCTCCGTCTCTGTTGAAAAAAAATCCATTTCCAAATTTAATCTCCTTCAGCTACTCAAAGAAATGGGACAAAGATGCAATCTACAAGAAGGTGCTTATGTAACAGTGCAGCCTACTCACACTTAAATTAAAGCTACATGATAACTTTCTACTCAATTCTATCTGATCTTGCAAGATGTTCCCTAAATTATACTACAAGACTCTGGCCAAGTCGTATCTTATTTCATGGTAATGCTGATCATTTTATATCTTTAAACAATGTCATCAACTTGTCCAAGAGGAAATTTTACCAAACACAATGAAATCACAAAGAAACAACTCATGACAAGCCTAATGTGTTGGACAGTTGATATTACACACTTATTTATTTACCTAATTTCTATAACCACCATTTCAACCTAGGGACACTAGACAGTGAACAATTCTAAAACAAATAAAAAGAGTAGAAAATAAACACATACCGCAGGCAAATATTATCATAATAATTGTCAGTAAAGCCAAGAATTGGTCCCCTTAACACCACCTCTCCCGCCCATGAATGAATGTGCCTTTATTAATATATACAGACCTCTCACATCCTGGAATAAACTATTTCAACTCCTATCCTCAAACCGATGCTAAAGAGCCCCTGCACACCAAAACCCTGTGTCTACAAGGACAGTTTATTCCCCAAACACCGTCACACTGCTAAACATATTCCCTCAACACTTTCCAACTAATTACAAAGTCTGCATTACTATTACTATTAATCTTCTCATCACTCCTTATTGCCCATCCCCTCCCACTTGTTACTATATGACTGTAACTTTATTGCTTGTATCCTTATGATTTATACTGACTATTTCCTAGTATGATTGAATTGCTTATTGTACCCTATGACTATTAAGTGTTGTACCTTATGATTTTTGACTCTTGATGAAAGTATCTTTTCTTTTATGTGCACTGAGAGCATTTGCACCAAGACAAATTCCTTGTGTGTCCAATCACGCTTAGACAATAAAGAATTCTATTCTATTAAAAAAATTAAAATTTTTTTTTAGAAATTTAAAATTTAGAAAATTTTAGAAAATCCTGAATAAAACAACCAGTGTGGGTTTGTTTAGAATGACGAGCACTTAGTTACATAAATTTCCATTTGCAACTGAAGGTGGCATAGTTCAAGTACATTACTGATTCTTGGTTAATACTAAACTACACCATTAGTTCAACAAGCGTCAACTCTTTGAGATAGGTTAGGTCAAGAAATTAGGCATGGCAGGGATTCCAAGGATACTCTTAATTGAAGTAAAGTAGTAAAATAAAATCCTAAGAGCCTATTATAGAAGTTTTTCTCTGTCCCGTATTATACTGAAACAAATCAGCATGGGGTTGTTTGCAGTTTCTGTCATACACACTTCTTTCTTCTTCAGACTGCATAATTTAGTGGAAAGCTAGTGGAATTTATTTTAAAGCAGGAATCTGAGTTCAAATATACTGCAAAGCTGGGATTCTCTAAAAACACTGAACCAGGCCAGAGCAATTGTTTTTTCCTAATTCAAAAGAAGAAATGGGAGCGAAAAGAACAGTATTTTCTCTCTGTTTTTCAAGGTCATCACTGCATGGTTCAAACTTTGCTGACCAATTTATTTTCCCTGGGGTATGAAAAATAAGCAGAGGGTCTTGCACCACATAATAGTAAGCAGAACCTAGGAGGGAAGTGATCTTTTAGGTATTAGGCTGCCTTTTAATTCTTTTGGACTCCCTGGGACATAGGCAGTGAAGTCCTGAGAATGCTGCAATAGGTGAGTTTAAATTTTTCAACCCTCTTTTAGAGGATTTTAAAGATGTCTGTAAGGTAATACAGGTAGACTTCGACTTACAACTGTTCACTTAATAACTGTTTGAAGTTACAATGGCACTGAAAAAAGTGACTTATGACCATTTTTCACATTTATGTCCATTGCAGCATCCCTGTGGTCATATGATTTATATTTGGATGCTTGACAACTGGTCCACATTTATGACCAATGCAGTGTCCTGCAGTCATGTGATCCCCTAGTGAGAGGGTGGAGTGGGGGGAACTGTCTCACCTGTGGGGCATAGGGTCCACAGCATACTTTCCTTTCCTGACTGGGGGGGATGGGCTGATGTCACGGGACAGAGACAGTTCCATAAGTAACCTAGCCCAATGTCATGTAGGGCTTTAAGGTCATAACCAATACCTTGAATTGGACCTGGAAGAAAACTACCCAATGAAACTTGCACAGCAAAGGTATTACATGTGTTCTTTTTTAGGTGCTCTAGAATGCCTGTGTGGCTATATTCTGTACCAGCTGAAGCAGAGGTGGTATTCAGCAGGTTCTGACCAGCTCTGGAGAACTGGTAGTGGAAATTTTGAGGAGTTCAGAGAGCCAGCAAATCCCACCTCTGACTGGAGATTTTGCAGTATCCTTCCCCTGCCATGCCCACCAAGCCACGCCCACAGAACCGTTGAATCCCACCACTGAGCTGAAGCCTCTGGATACTTGCTTTAAAAATCACTTGCTATCTAGGTATTATCCCAGTATTATTGATGTATTTGCTTTTAAGATCACTTGTTAAGTAGAAATGTGCTTGAAATAAAAATCTTGCTTCAAAATCCTCACTTGAAGTGTGTCACAAGTTGGCTGTATTCTCTCCGAACAAACACAAAACATCTCAAGTTTGTTCTGACTTCAAAGCAACTCTCCTAGAACATATTTATGTAATTTGTTCTAAATTTAGAACACATGAAACATCCCATTATTCTGAGACTGAACAGCTCATTTTTATGTTCCTTTCTATGACCAGAACATTGAAAATGCTGCCACTCATAAAAACCAATCTTTCCCCCCACCCTGAGATTGAACAAAAGTATTTTTTAAATTTGAGCTCAAAACCAATTCTGCAAGGCTACAATATTCAAAGCAGGCATTTCAAGCTTGAAATATTTTGAGTTCAAAAGGTTTAGAAGAATTCTCCCCACTCATATAATGAATTGCATGGACAGATGATCAGCTGAAAACATTATTTTCCTTTTTTCTTCTAATTTAATCTGCTAATGAGCAATTTGTTATATATATATATATATATCTGAATCATTTACCCCACTCTTTTTAAATATATTTATCTTTGCTTTCTTTCTAACTTAAAAAAAAACAACAACTCTTAATTCTTCAGCTCTTCCATTATCCAGATATTTGCAATAATGCAAGACTGCTGTCCTAAGTAACTCCAGGCCATATAAGCTATTGTTTAAGAGTTATAGAATGGTCCAGCAAATCTTTATAGTCACTGGGGGGGGGGGGGGGGGGNGGGGGGGGGGAATCTATTCCACAGGTTCTGGAAAGATATCTCATTTTATACACTGTGCTAAGTTACAACTTCTTTTAATTGTAGCATGTTAAATAGGTCAGAGGATTGGTATATACTTCATATTAAATGCAAGCCATGGTTTACCCATCACAATAACAAAAATGAATTATCCATGTTAAGCACAAATGCCAGAATTCAGCCAATGGGCTCTTTCACAAACTGATGGATCCAAAATTTAATGGTTGAGAGGAGGCTGTTACTTGGTGCCAGACCACTGCTGAGGCAGATTTAAGATGATCTAGCAGGAAAGAGATGATCTTCACGAGAAAAGGGAAGAATCCTTCTTATGTAAACTACCTCTTACGTAAAGAAGTAGTTTACATAAGACATTTATATGTAGGTTCATCTATGTCACCTGAAGGAATCGTCTTCAGAAAGTGGACCTCCTGCATGGCTTCAACCAGTCTCCTGCAGGAAAGCTGTTTTCAAGACTCTGTACTTTGGTGGCTATTTCTGATTTAGTTGCCAGAGAGAAGATAATTTCACCTGATCAAAGAAATTCCAAAGAGAAAACCACCTCTCCGTCCACCAACATTGGCAGGGCATTATATAAACAGGGAACAAACTCCACACTCATTAGCACTGATGATCTTACTTAGTCAGGTAATGAAAAGTTTTCAAGCAAAATGGTGCTCAAAAAGCACCAAGGACTCCACCACTCAACTCTGAACAATATGTATTCCCTTCTAAAGGTTCCTTCTGCCAGGCTAATCACCACTGTAGCAAATTAATCAGATGTTTTGCCAGTCCAGCTGATTCAGAGTGCCTGGCGTGGAACACAGCTCTCCTCCAAATTCTACACTTCTCCAGATCAGTGCAGATCGCAACTCAACTTACCATGAGCCATGGTGATGCAGTAGTTAGAATGCAGTACTGCAGGCTACTTCTGTTGACTGCTGGCTTCCTTCAATTTGGCAGTTCAAATCTCACTAGGCTCAAGGTTGACTCAGCCTTCCATCCTTCAGAGGTGGGTAAATTGAGGACCCAGATTGTTGGCGGCAATAGGCTGACTCTGTCAACTGCTTAAAGAGGGCTGTGAAGCACTGTGAAATGGTATATAAGTCTAAATGCTATTGCTTACCACAATTGAACCCAAAATTTCTGTTGCTAAGCAAGACAGCTGTTAAGGGAGTTTTGTCCCATTTTTATGAACCTTCTTGCACCAATTGTTAGCTGAATCACTGTCATTAAGTTAATAACACATTTGTCAAGTGAATTTGGCTTCCCCATTGATTTTGTTTGACAAAAGATTATAGAAGGTGATCCCCATGACCCCGGGACACTTCAATCCTCATAAATATGAACCAGTTGCCGAGCATCTGAATTTTGATCATGTGACCACTGGGATGCTTCAACAGTCTTAAGAATGAAAAATGGTCATAAGTCACTTTTTTTCAGTTCTGTTGTAATTTCCAACCTGTCAGTAAACAAATGGTTCTAAGTCAAGGATTACCTTCCTTAGTATAAAAACAGAGCAAACTAGGTGAAATTGAACCTTCTAAGTTTTTTAAATTTATCAGAGCTGCACATCCCAAGCAATTCCTTGGACTCCATTCAGGCTATTCCATACCTACCTGTGGTTTAGTGTGTTTGTGGATGGAAGGCAGAAAAAAAAGTTAGGTTGTAAGATACAGCTACTGTTTTAGATTTAATGAGAAAATGTTAAATGTGTAAATTACAGCAATATGTTTAGGTTTGAGAAATCAATATATGGAACTAGCCTGAACAGTTTACCATAGTTGAAATCACTTAATAGGAAATGTACATGCTGAGGGAGACTGAAAATGAGATTGAAAATGCATTACTAAAATGTTATCAGTGGAGAATTGTTTCTTCCCTGAGTAGTTTCAGGGAAACGAAGCCAGATACTTACAAGTGATAATTTTATTTCATAAATTATAAATCATTTACATTCATATGATTTGGGGCTATTGGATATATTTCCTTTGAAGCAAATCTTCTTGAATGTCTAATCCATGGGTTCCTAACAAAACACAGAATAAAAATAATCAATGTAATATTGAATGGTTGATTAGTCTACAGCTGCAGTATTTCATCCAATCAGGAACATGAAATTTTGAGCAAAAGAGAAAGAAAGAGAGAGAGAGAAAAGTCGAGGATATCTGAAATAATGAATTCAGAGGCTTGTGATATCCAAGAATGGGAAGCAAATCAGAAAGAGAGACAGTGGAAGGAAGCTGTGAAACATCTTCTATCACATGTTGTGAGTAATTCATATCATTAAACTCCAGTCTAAAAATAGACAAAATAAACAACATTTAACATAAAATATAAAAGCTGACCAAGAAAAAATATTATATTTCAGACTAGATTATTACCACCATGCTGTGTCTCAGATTTTCAACAGCTTTTACAAAACAAAAGGAAAAAAAAAAGCCAGAAAAATATTTATAAGAGCAGATGTCAAAAAATATTCTGCATTTTTAAAAGGCCTTTGACACAGAACAAATTAAGCAAGATGAAAATGACAAACTTATTATTTTTTTCTATGTCTGAGAAGTACTACAAATCCTGCGCTGAATTCTTAAAGGAAAAGCAGGACATTCATCTAATTAATAAAATAAATAACTTATTGAAGAGTGAAAATCAGAAATTGCTCAAATGAATCTGAATTCAGAAAGGACCTACATGGAGGGTAGTCTTATTCCCACTACTATTCATTTTTATCCCAGGAACTGTTCTGTTTTTAAACCACTGGACGTAATTACTTCTGACTAAAGAAGAAAAAAATCAGTAGGGGAAAAAACCCAACACACTGATATTTTAGGAAGTTTCTGGGTACCAGATGGTTGAAGGCTCCCAGGAATTATATATCTCCAGTTCTGTCTTTCATAAAAATGTCTAATTGGAGTCTTAGTGTGGTTTTGTACATAGAAAAATGCAGTGTAGTGCAACATAAATTGCAGAGACAAAACACTCTTTCAGGGAAGCTACCCATCTGGATTTTCAAAGTAAAAAATGTAGCCTAATCATAAATTAACATGCACAGAACTGTTCTCTTAAAATTATTTTAAGAGCATTTTAGTTTGACTTTTACATCAACCCAACCCACCAGAAAATCAGTAAAGTATACGAAACTTGTCCGTCTCTCTCACACAGTATATATGTGCTGTTTATTATTCTGGAAGAAAATCTTGTCTAGGGAAAAGATAAGAAGATGAAGATTCAACTCTTATTGTGGTAGAGTGCCCAATAGATTTGTGGACTTTCTTTTCCATCAAAGAGCTATTAGAAGGAATTTGCAAAATATTTATTAGAAAAAGGTGGGATCATAGAAACTTCATTTTAATTATTTTCCTATAAAATAATGTAGAGACAATATTTTTGTAGAGTAGTAAGAATGGAGAAAGAAACAGACTGAAGAAGACTCTGAAATGCAGGACTGGTGACTGGCAGAACGAAGAACTGAAGAGGAGACCGGTTCTTTGGTAATTCCTCTATGAACAAGAAGATGACTTGAGATTACCCCAAATTCTCCAGATAGCTGCTCCCTCTGAGTTGATCACAAGACAGTGGTCTCCAAATGGCTTAGTGCTTGGGAGATGAGGGAGTGACCATCTTGCTCAAACTGCAGTTGGCACCTTGGAAAGGACACTAAATCTGCTTGTTTCCTTTTCAACTAGTTTGGAAAATGCTTGTCAACTGCTTGTTTTTCAGCTGTAAGGAATGTTTAAACCAGACCCTTTGGCTGTTCCTATCTGGCCTAATATCTTTGCAATGGTTGGGTGTCAGGAGCACAGGGAGGGGTAATAGCAACAAGAGGCAGAGGGTTGGTAGTAGAGGGGCAGTGTGCTGGCAGGGCAGCGTAGGCAGGAAGTAGCGTAGGCAGTAACAGAAGGTGGTCCTCCACAATAGTCCCAGGTTCTCAAGTGACCCCCTTGGGAAAATTAATTGTCCACCCCTGGTTTGGATCAACAGGATTGAGAGCACCACGTGAATTTTTTAAGAACTTTTTTTAAAAAATGAAATAAATTGCAAATTAAAAACTTTTTAAAAATTTTTTCATGTTCCCTTCCTTTGAGAATATATGGATTTGCATTGTAATTTTCAGCAGGATTTGTTTCTTTTTCTTTTTCTGAGTCGTTGAAAAGAAATTTAAAAAATAATAAAAGAAACTGCAGGTACACTAAACTTAGAACTATAGAATTATAGAACTCAATTTACAATTACAGAAGCAAAATATTTTTAACAGCGGACAAATTGAAGGATATTTTACAACAGTGGGCTAAGAAATTAATTTTAAGTGTGTCAACAGAGACATCTGCCTCTATAGAAAGACTGTGCCACAGAGATGTTGCAAAACAAGAACAAGTTCAAGATCAAGAGTGATTTGAAAGTGGATATACAAATGACAGACTACAAGAATGTCACAGAAGATGATGTCCTACTGGATACTGAAAAGAAACCAGTTGATGTCTTAATTAAGGGGAATATACAAGCAATAAACCAACAGAGCTGAATAATTTTCCTTCATATGATTTACAGAAGTCTTGAAGAATCTCTTGAAAAGGGACAAAGAGAAAATGAAAAGAAATCAGATTTATTTGAATGGACGAATGATTAAGACTGTTAGAAGTATTATGAAGGCATACAAGGTTGGCTTATTTGATCAAAGTTAAAATAGACATGCTGTTATTTCTGGTAACCCTCAATTGACTTTTGTTGATACCAAGACAAATATATCAATGATTTATGGATTCGGTTGTAGATAATTGATTATGGGAAATGAGAAAAAAAACCATCATGTTTTCTATATCAGAAAGTGATGTTACTAAAATTATTTATAGATGTTGTGAAGAAGGTGGGAAGTGACTTCTTTATATGTCTTTCCCCCCCCTTTTTATTATATTCTTTTTCTTTCTTTTCTATTTCTCTTTTTCCTTTTTTAAAATTTCATTTCTGGATCTGCTTAGCTACTGTAGATTATTTATACTTCTCTGTATTGTTAAACAAATTGATCTTTGAAGAACTCATGGTTTCATTATCAATGATTTTCCATTTTGACAAATATTTTTTTTAATTTTATTTGGGTTTTCACAAAAAAAAACATAATACAAATAAAATTTTTTAAAAAAGATAGCATGGTCCCGGGTTACACTTCTTCATACAGACACAAACTCAATTTCATGCTCATTTTTGTGTATTCCAGCTATCTTTATACTGTTTTACATTTTTCGACATAGTTTTTCCCTCATTTTAATGTTTCTCAACTTTATTTTGATTATCCTCATCTCAATTCAAATTATTATATTTATACCTTTGTCTGTTTCAATATCATATTATTTTTTTCATTAAAACAAAATTTTCCTCCTGTACTTACTAACTGGAGTATGACACTTATATATCTTTTAATTTTATCCATTCAACCTTATTTAAGCTTCAATGTATACCTTTAAGATTATAACATTCAATTTAATACATAACTTCCAATCGAATTCTGCTTGGTCCATTTTTGAAATACACACTCATTTCTTAAAAAAAATTAAGACTATAATATTTAATAACATACTCATTCCAATTCAATTCTGATTAATAGTAATAAACATCTCTAATCTCTTAACACATTCATATTTGTCATAATTTAAATTAAATCTTCAATTCAAAATTTCTTGGAACAAAACTTCCACATCTTAGTTAATATCTCTTTTTTTCATATTTCTCACATTATATTTTTATTAATTCACTAAATAATTAACAAATGTTCCCATTTATTCTCTCAATCATTTTAATTCATTTATTCGCATTACCAAACATTCAACTACCATTCAGTAATTTTTATCCATCATACTTTTAATCATATTTCTAAAATTATTTCTGTTTATAGTATATAAGTGCTATCTGATGTACCTTTGCAAGATCCTCCTTTGCAAGTTCCTTATTACCCATTAGTATCCTAACAACACTAGACTATGGCGACAAATATATCTTTTCCGCTGTTTTCACTTTTCTTGTCTTCTGCTTTTTCAACTTCTTTTCCTTGGCCTTTCTTCCCCCTCTTTTTCTCCCTCCCTTTTTACCCCCTCGTCCTCTACTTCTAACTCTCTCATCTGTAATCCCCTCTTCTGTTGCTTTCTGATATTATATACTTATTCTTTCAAATTATTCTTCTTTTTGGTTGTTTTTTCTAGTCTTAAACCTTTCACTCTCTTCCCACCTTTCCCTTTTTTCCCCCCACATAAATTACTTGATCATTAAAGTGACTTTTCTTTGTTCCAATCTTCTTGGATCTGCAAGTGTTTCTTGTTGTTTCTCATAGTTCCAGATCTCAATTTCTAAGAGTTGAAATACAAACCAAAGAACCTCTCCTTCTTGTGCTCTTTCTTTGTACTTTTTAAGTTCCATTTCAGTTCTTCTAAAAGTGGTGGTGCCATTTTACACCACTTTTAAAACAACCACCGATTGATTTTAGTCATTTAAATGCAGTAACCAAAAATCCCAGAGATCACCAAGTAATTCAAATAATCCCAAACTGTTTCTTCTTGCTTCTTTTTTCAATTTCTCTTTCCTGGGTTCTCCTATTTTGTTGCCAAGTTTCAGTTAAAATATATCTTTTAGAAATCTTGTTGAGGTTTTAGTTCCAGGCAGTATCCTCCATTTTTCCAGATCTGCCTTTTATCTTCTTTTTCTGCGTCCTTTTTCCTGCTCTTTCAAACCCTGGTTTAAATATCCACGAATCTTTCTTATCCGTTTTACATTTATTTTCAGCTTAAATGCCTGTGATGTCAAAGTGGATTTTTTTTTCAATTTCTTGCTTAAGTCTCTTAGCTGGTCAGTATATGGAAGGGAGAGAGAAAAAAAAAACACAAAATCCTCTTCTTCCTTCTCTCCCTTTGCTGCTTCAAAATCTTCTTTTGGAAACAATGTTATTTTTTTTTAGTTTAAATTCCAGGTACCTTGCGTTGTTGCTTTTGCAGTTTAACCTGGTCAACCAAGACTTTCTTTCTTATCTTCCTCTGAACATTCTTTTCCAGTCGAGTTCTTGAGTGGCCATTTCTGACCACTGCTGCAACCTGCCTTTGGAAAGGGAGTAATGGCCAGCTGAGGAGGAGAGATGCGGCTCTCCTCAACCCTGCTGGCAGTCTCCCCCCTCTTCACCACCTCTATGGGGTGGCTTAGCCTCGAAGCCAGCCAGCTCAGGGCTCTCCAGCAGTGAGCACGGATCAAAACTGTGCACGATCGTGGTTTTGGTCTGTCAGCGAAGATAGTCAAACCGAAAGTCCCATTTTGGCAAATATTGACTATAGATACTCCATTTTTGATTCAAGGAACACCACATTTTTTTTTGCTGTTTATAGGTTGCTTGATAGTTTACAGATTTTCAGAAATTGGCTTTATTAAACCTAATTCCAGAGAAACTCAGCTGTTGTTTATTGTGGGCATGTTCATTTTATGTCATAAAAACACATACAGATTGCATTGGGTACCCTGTGGTTAAACATGTTATATTTATAAAAAGGCAGTCTATGGTATCACACCAGCAAGATCTTAGCAGACATTGAACTAATTGTTTGCAGAACAAATAGTGCATCAGTATTCTGATACAGATAACTTTGAAAGAATAGATTGATAATGTTGACAGTCTCCATACAAACTGCTAACAGATAGTCCTCAACTTACAACAGCAACTGGACTGAAATTTCTGTCCTTAAATGATAGGCCATAAAGTGCAAGCAACTACATCACGTAACAATGGCATTCCCTGCAGTTCCGGGAACAATCAGTCATTCATGATCATTCCTATATTATGTTAATAGATTGCCTTTTTCTTAGGACAGAATGCCAAAGTCTGATGACAAAGCTATTTTTTCCTCTCATATACTCTGGTTAGTTTGAGAAGCCATAATAAATCGTCCAACCTGTATCATGGCTGAATAGCTATTTAGACCAATCTCTCCTCAGCTTTTCTCTATAACCCGAACAACATGCATTATGAGATCATATCCTTGATTATATGGAAACATATGCTCAACAAAAAGTATAAAATATTGGAAAGACGGGCAGACAATAAAAATCATGAGGGACATTTTTAAAGCAACCTTTTAGCAGCCCTGAAAAATCTCTGAAGTGCTTATTTCTCAAATTTGGCACCACATTCTTTAATCTTTGACTTGCTCATTTCCTGAATCAAACCCCATCCTTGGATAACAACATCATGTTGATCTGGTTAGCAATATACTATTGCTCATAATGACTATGTTGAAAAACAGATGTAGTTCTTCAACTGACTGACTGGAACAAAAAAGCTGTGGATACTACAGGGCCTATATTGATAATGTGATTAGCTTAAAGGCTAAGTGCCAAACAAAATCTGACAACACTGGACACATCATCTCAGAGCGTCTGACCATCCTTCTATATTAATGATATGCTGATGTTGATTTATTTTTCATGGAGGGGAAAAGGAGAATTTTATTACTATATTTGAAAACCGCTTAATTGAAACTGATGTGGTTTGGGATTTTATGCTATAGCACTTAACTTAAAGTTTCAATGTATGTATTATGTTAATGAAATGTCAAGTACTCTTATTTTTCATTTACTGTAGCTAGGCAAGTTTCCAAACGGAGCCAAAAATATTTCTTTCTATTCTTGCAGAACACTTATATGTATGTATGTGTTTTAAATAATTAAAAACAGAGAACATTTTGAAGGTTCTGTTCAAAATTCTCTTAAATTGCAATTGATTTTCCACTTCTTGCCAAACAACTTAAATTCTCCATGATTTCTGGTCAATACGCCTCAAAAAAATGTCAGAGTTACTTGAAAAAGCACCTGTCTTACTTCCAATTGCCCAATATAGCAATTAACCTGTCACCTTTCATTTTTCAAACAATTTTTCAAACAAAACTATTAAATGAATTATTCCCAAGTATATCAGCCACTTAGCTGCACAATAAGGTTTTTTTTTCCCCATTCCCAAAAGGGAAAGAATCTGAATTGTTTGAAATGTGTAATTATCAGCCATTAGGGAGGAAAAAGGTTTAAGACTCATCAAGTCTTACCCTCCAGTCTTTTATTGGGGGGGGGGGGGG